>JARFTM010000272.1:0-34223 GCA_030278935.1 Trichoderma polysporum | reverse complement strand
ATAATAATATTAATTTAAAAGAGTTTAATAAATAAAAAATAAATTACAATATAATTAAGTATATTTATATATTTAATAACTTGTTTATATAACAATGCATTATATTTAAAGAGAACCTTATTACCACATATTTTGCCAGTCTTTACATAGACCAAAGAAAGTACGACAAAATTTGCCGTATTCTACTATAAGATTTGTGTGATGCCATGAGCCCATAGCCGTATGGGCAAGTCTAGCATCAGGATGGTCCCAAGACTTTTCACCCATTCTGCTGGACTTTTCTTGCGTTGGGCTAAAATAGTGTTATGTTAGCAACCAAATTAAACCTAGTGTATAAGAATAGAAATAGCCTTGCGAAAATGCGTACCTAAATCCGGTTATGGGAAGGATTAAGACGTCTCCGACTAGTTTAGTCTTCCCACCGTCTTCTAAGCCCGTTAGTGCATTCCACCTTAGACCTTCATGCTCTTTTAGCCGCCAGTCGGTGGCTTCCGTAACAGCTACGGGGCCGGTGCGTATCACTGGGTCATAATGTAACTGGGACAAGCTACTACCTGGGTTATGCAGAACTCTGTCCCTAGCCTCTGCTGCTTTCTCAGGTAGGCGGTCCAGAAAATGTTGAAGTATAGGATGGCGGGGAGCGGACGCAAATGCCCAGTTTGTAAGTTGAATAGGATAAGTATACGCCATGCGCCAGTGAGCATCTGTCTTCGGATCTGTGTCGCATTCAATACCCCAAATGGCATTTACTGGCTGAGATTGCTTGGAACTTTCGAGTAAAAGTGTTAGTGAGTCCTCATCCAAACCATATCTCTTTCCAGTCATTTTATCAGTCCATTCGGAGATATCGGTTGGAAGAATCCACTGAGATGGGTGTCTAAGCGGCTTTGTATCAACATCTCCATACTGGTTTCATTAGTTAACATTTTTAGACATAAAAAACAAGCCGCTGTAAAGATTAAGGACTTACAATACCTCCAAACCATTTACAAGCTGTAATTCGGAAAATGTCAACCTTCTCTACCGGCGAAAACACTTCCACGAAATCACTCGCTAAATCATTCTCGAACTCTTTCATTAATGATAGAACGCCTTCATTATCCCAGAGAAAATATGCCATAGGGCTATTTCCAGGAGGGGGCGAGATAGAGTCTAGTAACCACTGCTCTATGTAGGAGAGAATCATCTCCTTTGTACCATTGAGCTGTGTGGTATCCCATTTTTGATGAATCAAAAGAGGAATATTTGAGAATGGAATGCGTCGCTCAGGATAGGAATCGGCTGCTTTTGAGGCTAGCTGAACTGCTTCAATAATGCTGTTTGGGAGCGGTTGGTCTGTACCAATCCATTCTGGGGGAATATACCAAGCTGAAAGCTGTTTGTTAGTCTAGTCTGTTTGATAATTGATGAAATCGGCGCGTAAGAATTTTTAATATCGCATAGTGATAAATCGACATTACCTCCTCCTAGGCCCTTTTTGAAAGAGTGAACATATTTGTATGTAAAAGGAAACCGGCGGCGCATCTCAGCCTCGTCCACAGTCTGAACAGTAACTGGCCTGTAATTTAAAAGTGTCCATATAGTTATGAGAAGTAATATGGTCGATAAGAGCAGAGCGCGTAATCTAAATCTCAATCCCCGCCGCTGAGCGCTTATAATAAAGATTTTGAGGGAGAATGTCATGTCGATGCGATTTCCTGTTCTCCAATTCACTCTTAGGATTGAGAAAAAGGACAGATTCGATAGATAACAAAGATCCTGTGTCATAAACAAGCGTGGGATAGTTGGGTAAGCGGCTGTTTTTAATAACAACTTTTGAGCAGGCAAGTCATCTGAAGTTCATAAATTCGAATATTCTGAAAGTGGAACCAGCAGTGATAAGGAGTCAGGTAGAAACCTGTTACAGTCTTGATATTTGATGACAGTAGCCACACTACAAGGGATGTGCTTACTCTCGCAGGCCAATGAATCGAGCACGACAGGGAAGGACTCCATCTAACATACATTATGGCTATCCATCCGTGTCCAAAAGACGATGATGTTTAGTCATCTCTGTGCGTGTAAGGTCGGCCGCTCTGAAGGACGCGCGTCTCAAATAGTCTCGCAGGCCTTTAGTGGACGTCAGTGGAGCTGTTGTAATTAAGTTGCACATTACCTGCAACCCGCTAAACACAGAAATGTCCCAGGGGCTTCTTTATGCTGAGTTTAAGCTGTTCAGCTCATTCATTCTTGCTTCTTAATTTTGTCTATGTAATTACTAGTCTTGGCATTGGCTTTCGGTTGCTTTGGGAGGAAGCAAATTATTGTAACAGCGCTGAATAATAGTAAATATGATGCTAGCACCATACCCCAGGTGTTATTAATTTATTCTAGAGGTCCAGACAAATACAGTATCAACATATATCTATACATCTACAGAAATACCTTAATCTAAACCTTAATCAAGAATGAAAATTGCTACTTGTTGTAGAAGATGTTGCCTTATAACTAGTTTACATGAGGATAATGTCTCTTACATAAAACATCTTTTCATTTAGCGATTTAAATGCTATTCGCTGATCAAGATCTTGCTAATTTACTAAAAGGAGTAAAAGTACAACTTGTATTTTATCTTAATATATGTTATATTATTGTTGTCGTCATCATACTCGTCATCGCTATAGCCGTCGTCACCAGTGGGCCAGACTAAGCTTAAAACATACTTGATATAACAATGAGAAGAAAAAAACAAGGGTTCAAAAAGCGCAAAGACAAAAAAAGACACATATTTTTAGCACCACTAACTAATTTTTATTTTTTAAAAAAAAAAATATCTTACGGTTAGCTCATAATACTCAAACACTACGAAGTAAGGATGGCGAGTTTACTGTCAGGCATGCGTGTCGATCCCCATGCCCGAGGTATACATCGGCCGAATGCCCGCAATCATTACAGTCTTCCAGGGACAGAGGATAATAGAGACATGGAATGTTGTAAAGTCTACAGCCTTATTATGTTTCGTTATCAAAATGGAAACATCGATATGTTTCTCCGTACATGAAGAATTTGAGCATAGCTTTTTTACGTCTAAAACTGCCATCAGATCTCATAGAGGATGTCAATGTCATTTTGGTACGGTTTCCAATTCTTTCCTTGGTATGATTTCTAAATCGGAACTAAGTTTTATAAAAGGATTTATGACCAAAAATATGACCAGGGTTTCAAAATTGTACCCTGGGGGCTTCAATCGAGGTTGATACCGTTCTCGAAAAATTGTCGTGAACTTCATTCGTTCTTACCAACTTTGTGGTGCAGCTGCAGCTGCTGATGCGCGCTGGCACTAGTGCTTACTTTTTTCTCCCTTCGCAAATTTCATCCGGGAGACCTACCCGTGTGCGGGTCTCTATCTGACGCCAATGTGGACACCCGATGACACAGCTGGTGCTCTCGACGCGCTGTTAGCCCATCCGAGGGTCAGCTGGCTGATGCCCCCAGCAAGCAATCGAATCGTGTAGCGTGTCGAGTTGATGCAAACAAAAAAAAAAATTCATTGTGTTTTTATTCACTCTTTTCATGTGAGCCTATATAGAATGCTGAAGAAGTCTTAACCAATATGTTAGTGTAAGAACGTTACGCTGATGGGAGATAGAAAGGAAAAGGAAAAGATTTACCCAGCACCGTACCGACAATGACTTCAGAAAGTGTACGCCTGTTAGACTCTTTACGGCTCTCCGACTCAGCCAGGAAAAAACTCGAACACCCGTTTTCAAGGGTCACCATTAGCTCTTTCGTACAAGGAGAGCAAAGGTGTAAATGCCCGTGGCCATCGATGGAAACAACAGCGCCGTTCGCAACCCAGCTGCATCGCGTTCTCTAGATATATGTTTGGCCAGTTCAACATGGCTAGCACCGACATTCTACTCGACATCGGAAGAGTTTGATTGGACATCACTGAACTTCATTGTGTATCCGGAAGAATGGGTCATAATTTCCAACACTGGCCAAGACGATGCCCCTGGGCCCGACAATAGGGAACCCACAGTAGTAGGCAGTATTTTTTTCAGCCGGTTGGGATCCCGGACAGCAAAACGGAGACTCACATAACAGCAATGAGGCGAACAACTCATTACTTGAATGGTAGAAGAGCCTTTGAGCTTGTTTGAGTGGAGCTTCAGTGGTTGCATCAACGACCTATTACTCATGCATTCAAAAGTTGAGTGTTTTTGGCTGGTGATACTCTTCATGTGAGTTGCATCCTATGGTCTCTGTCTTGATTTCCTTAGTACTCACAAAGGTTCCAAGCCCAGCAATCCAATCGGCGGTCTTGGTCTTACAAGTTGCATCTTGACGCTTATATGTACGGAAATGCCTTCACTCGTCTCATCAAGCTCGGTAACCAGGCTTCAGTTCTCGCCGACACAGGAAATTCTAGACAAAATGCTTAGCTGAATGCGATATTATAGTTCCCGCCTGGATATCTACGGTGGCTGAAAGACACCGAAGGCGAGGAAAGTGTCCTTCGACAAGCTCAACAATGATCCAGACCTATTGACATAATTCAGAAATGGCATGGACAGGATGATTCCAGATACAGTTGAGCGCGCCGAGGGTCAGCAGATCTCATATAAAAAATAATTGTGGCAAAGCTTTTGGAAGACCAGGGACAGTTGACTTTCATCTTAAGCTGATGCCATGAATTCGGTCGTTACAAAACGTTGCGGGCCTTTTGTTGGCATATTTTGGAATGCACAGCAACCCAATTATGAACTCATAATTTCCGAAGCTTAAATCTACATCAGGTACCGGGAATCCTTTTATAAACTGCACACTTAGCATTTAACTTGAGCAAGCATCACGGCTGCTGCGTTGCTATGTCACAAATCCACTGTTTGCTTTTTTATGTGATGAGCACAAAGCCATTCTCTCATCGATGACCCGTCCAAGATCTACAACCAGTGCATTTTCGACCCCATAAACACCATCAGAAGTTCATACGGGTCATTCTTGAGGTCTTGAGGTACACACTGTTCAGGTCTCATCAACATCAGGATTCGGCTGTGAAAAGGGCCTACGTTCTTAGATGATCCGAGTCCAGATGATCAAATATGAAATGCGTATGATCAGGCTGGTAGTAGTGGCCAGCGCTGAAGCTTACCAAATAACTTTCCAACTGGTCCGTCAGATATAGGACGGGAACAATCGCTTTGAACCAAAGAGTCCATTCTTATCACTTGTGAATACAGCGAGTCCATCAGGCCCCACACTATCTGCGTACTGGACATCATAGAATTCTTGGAGTCCATCTCTAAAGATTGAACTGGGAGTATGCCAGGTAGGGATCCGGAAAGCAGACGACAAAGCTCCAGGGAAACCGGACACACGACACAGAACGTACAATTTTCTTTGGAGGATAAACGATTGGCCTATGAATAATTTTTCCAAATCTTCAGCGACGGGAGTGGCTATACCAGTGTCTATGGCATTAAGTGCCCACCAAGTCTACCTGTCGCGGCTCTTAGCTCCGGTGTGGCGCATCCTATTATTAACGATGACTTTGTGAGTGAAGCAGTAAAGCCTGGTAACCACTTGTTCGACTCGCATGTCAGAGAATTTACGTATTCCGACCTGTGACACTTGCAGGACGGTACGTAATCACCCTGCCCTTTGTCGGGGGGGGGATATTAATTGTGCTTTACTTTCCGTACACGGGGCGATTCTGAGTGCTTGCATTCAACACTCCCGAACTTTGTGACACAATTGGGGCTTCGTCGAAGGAATTTATTTTTAATTGTAAAGAAAATCTAGTGGCTTTTCTATCTGGTACTGTCGGCTTGAGTGAACTGACTTCTCGGGCTGCGTTAGGGCGGTATGCTAGGATGCGATTTCACCACCCAGTAGATGATAAACTCTATGCTATCTACAGTTTGATTGAACATATGGTTGCAGACGCTGTAGGTGGGCCTGATGGGTACATTGGAAGAGTTTGCGCATTTGCAAATGCTGCGCAAATATATCACTTCGTACGCAGCTGCTTGGTTACCGCTGTGTGATATGAGTTTACTAGGCAGTATAATACGTTATATACTAATAGTGAATGATGACACTATTCTAGTCTTTTAGTAGAATAAGTTAAACTCTAGATAGAAACAATTCCCTTTGCAGATAAGCTAGGTAGAATCCTAATAGTTAACGCTAAGCCCCTAAGGTTCTTTATTATGTAGACTTACAAGTTCGAGATTATCGTAGACTTAAGGTAAACATATAAGCGTACTTCGACAAGAAAAACCATCCAAGTAGAGTCATACAGATACTCAGTCAGCTATCTCACTGGTGTCTCTTAAGTTAGGATGAGCTATCCGGCGGAGAGCTGCCCTTGCCCTCCGGAATTACTATCCGACCGGTTACCTGCCTTCAGTCTTTAGCATTAAGCATCTAGCTACTACCTTCGAGATTAAAATTTATTATCAATCACACTGCTGTCTATCGAGCTTCTATGGGGAAACGAAACACATTAGGCACTCCGCTAGCTCTATATGTATATTCACAGAGGCACCAAAAAAATTTAAATGCAGTGCAAACAACTGGCCTCGTGCATTCGGTGACAATGGCGCCGTAACGTCGTATATGCTGGTCACCTCGTTTCAGGAGGCTGTTGCTACTGCTAGGTAGCATAATGCCACTGGATCTCTATCCAGCGTAACGGGCTTGTTACTCTCTTGATAGCTGTCGATCTAGGGTTGCCGTTTCTTTTTTTTTCTTTTTTTCTTTTTTTTTTAAAAAAAAAGAAGAAAAAGTTAATATACGACATTTTCTTTTTTTTTCATAATGTGCGCAACACAAGGAGTATTCACATTTAGTACAATCAGCACTTGGGACTGTGAAGAGCTGGAAGAGCCCCTGGATGGCAACGCGAGTGGAGGCGTGCGCAGCTCACGCAAACAGTCAAGCCTACGATCTCGTGGAGAGTGCTATTGCCGTTACCGGACGTTCCGGCATGCGCATATATATGCTGAATCCAATTGCTCCTAATCAACTACTGCTAATAAACTGCTCTAGAATACTGGGAAACTTTAGGCACTATGACTCCAAAACTCAGTAAGGAAGATCTGAAATGGCCTCCTAAAGCTGCCTGGCAAGGCTAGATGAATCAACGTTTTTCTCGCTCTGGGGATTGGTTTCTTTGCCATACCTTCAGTATTTTTATTACTAATGTCACTTTTGTACGGATCGTAAGACGGAGTCGAGAAAAAAATCTACCGTTTTGATATCCTAACCGTGGACTACGATGGTGGGACAATTGGGCAGTCACCGTTTGCGCCTTATAAAAAGTTTCTAGGCAGCTCTTTTCCCAGACTACAAATGCGCCAAGCTTCGGAATATCCGACACAACAATCAGTTAAAAGTGCCGTACGTACTGGAAAGTATTTTAGTGCTCTATATACCATTCCTAGAGCATCAGACTGACCAGATGCTGCGGTACAAGGTAGCGACACCGCGGCCGGCTACAATAACACCGATGCAATTCGTTATATATGGACCAAAGCACGCTTCTCTTTGTACTCTGCAGGATTTATCGAACCAAATCTTGACGAGTTACTCGTAGCAAGTAAAGTGGGACACAGGCTCTCAATAGCCTTCATTCTTCCGATCGCAATGCCGTCAATGCACTTCTCAACCCCATCGCTAAGTCATCGATCAACATTAAACCGACAAATCAGGGAGCACGATTTTTCTATAACACGGCCTCAGTTGCGGTAAGCGCTGTTCAACAGTTCTTCTTTATTATGGCCCTCAACGCCGCAAGCGAGAAATTGAAATCTTCTCCAATCTATCTATTCGCACAAACGGCACGGTACGCGACTTGTAATGCGCATTATCTTCTTTATTGCCTCTCTGTGCTGGAGTGGATATATATTCGCGTACCAAAAAGACTGGGGCCTTACTGGTGGATAGTTTACATCTATGTGGATGGAAGGATGGTTGTATCAATTCATAAGTATAAGACTAATATATATTCTCGCGGCATTTGTTCCTTTTGCATGCGGGCCTTTTATTATCATTTCCTGGGCTTTGTTCCATATATCGGTTGCAGCTACATGCTACTCTTTGGCCCCGCGTTTCTATAAACTTATGAATGCTCTGCCTGGCAGAGATTATGACGATATCTCCATTACGATTACATCTGATGGAATATCAATGAGTTATACCGCAACGTGCGTGTTATGTTTCTATGGACATTACTTTTACAAGCCCTCACTGTACCAGCGAACATACATCATTATTAGTGGCCACGGAACTGGAACAGAGCAACAGACAAATGCTCTAAGATATACAAAAAAAAGTCTACAAATCATAATATATGCTAAACAATAATTAATAATTATATTTCTAACGCTCTCTTATTAGTTAATACCTGTCTTAAAAATTTCACGGTCTCTATTTTGCTATTAAAATTTGATTAGCTCCGTCAATAGTGTTTAGAGATTCCAAGGTGTCTTACCCAGCATATAACATACCGTGCCTGCTCTTGAATCAGAATTCAATATAAAGGATAACTAAGCTGATAGTTCGAACAATTTGTATATGAAGCATATTCGGAAGATGTTTCTTTTATACATCTAGGTTATTAATTGGCAAATGCTTAAAAAACTCTCACAATTAGGAAGGAATTTTGTGACGAACCGTGTTCCTAAAGATTAGTAACACAGCGGATTCCTAAGGGACAAATCTGTATCGTACTGGGTTTATATTGGCGGATGGGTCAGTGTAGGCTGTAGGCAATGTATTACAATAATAGTTACCAGTAGGTAAGCTTTGGAAAGGTATTCCAATCTTGATTCTGTGTTAACGACTGGCTATCTAAGCTATCTAAATGAGTGTGAGAATGTAAACGTATATATCCAGTTGAGGTCTTGATCGTAGTGGAAAGCCAGCTTTCCTTGCTTTCCTAGCTTTCCATAGGCCGTGGTTCCTGATTGGTTACCCGGTCCTATATTTATCCATGAGGGCCTGCCCTGTAGGCCCGTTGTTGCGGCCCTTAAGAGTCGGGTCATAACAAATTTCCATCAAAGCAAATATCAACACATTATAGCCTATAGATATAAGATGAATAAGATCTTTTATATTGATCAATGTATTAGATCATTAAATAATGCGCCTAAAATTACCTTGTTTAGTTTTTTATATTATTAATGTTGTAATATTCGTGAAAATCTCTATGCTGACTGATTAACGCGCGCTGGATATGGAATCTTGTGTATTTTTGGCAAGTTTTTCCGAAAGCGAGCAAATACCATTGTGGGGCGATCAGAAATAAAGGCTGTAGGCGGGATCCAGGCTAAGACCACTTATTGTAAGTCGTGTTGATCAAAGAAGGATAATAAAGTTTGGTAATCTTGTTACTGACAAACACTTGGTAATCTTGAAACATGATCTAGAGGCGCAAGTACATGCAGCGCTTCTGCATTATACAATCAGGAACATGTAAGCATAGGCCATTGGTAATGTTATCATAGGGAGAGACAATTCTCCTATGGATATGAGACTGCGCAGTAGTACTATTTAAACACCTAGTCCTCGTCAAATGTTCAAGTGGCAAATCATTTGTGTATGTTGTACCAAAAACGTTTCAGCACAATGCGTCTCAACTTTCTCCATTCTTTCATCTCGGCTGTTGCTGGCGCTTCGGCTCTTCCAAACAGCCACTCTCAAGGAAACTATAACCTGTCGCCGTTTAAACTTAACCTTGGGAGCCAAGTCCCTCGGATGCTTGAATTGGTCAAAAACACTCAACTGCCTGCAGCTCCAGAATATCCTGGCCTCTCGTCTGATGCTGGCATCTCACTAAGTACACTAAAGTCATTGCGTACAGAATGGCTGACTCAGTTTAACTGGGAAAAAGAGCAAGTGGCTATCAACAAGTGAGTCATCCCTCACGATTGGCTTTTTCAATCATTGTTAAATGTTTGAGCAGATATCCACAGTTTACTGCCCAAATAGAAGGCCTTACGATCCATTTTGTGCACCAGAAATCTGGCAATCCCGATGCAATTCCTCTCATCCTATTCCATGGCTGGCCTGGTTCATACCTTGAATTTCTCCCTCTAGTCGGCGATCTCACTAAGAAGGGTAAGACGACTTCTGGAGAATCAGTCTCATTTGACGTTGTTATACCCAGTCTCTTTGGGTTTGGGCTGTCCTCGGCGCCTCCAGCCAATTGGACGACGCTAGATAGTGCTAGGGTCTTCAATACCCTCATGACCGATGTTCTTGATTATAAAACATATGCCACTCATGGAACAGACTGGGGTTGTTCAGTCGCGTATCATCTTTATAATTCATACAATACCACCGTCCGCGCATCTCAACTGGTGTTTTTGCCGTTTTTCCCGCTTACTCCCAATCAGCTATCTGCTAAGGGCATTGCACTAGATGAGCTCGAGGAGTTTGAAGAGGGAGGATTCACGGAATGGTCTACCAATGGCCAAGCTTATTTTCAACAGGAATCAACTAAAGTAAGTGAGAGCTAAAGCTCATATATTAGCAAGAAGAAGAATCTGATAGCTGCCTTTAGCCTAACACCATAGGTCTTGCTCTATATGATAACCCCGTCGGCCAGCTCGCTTATATTGGTGAAAAATTTCTCAATTGTAAGCAAATCAGCCCAAAATCGGCATTGATGTTTTACTCACCTTCCGAAAAATGCAGGGTCTGACCCTCGAGCTGGTACGGGTCCTTCAGTCTTGACGCATAACGAAATTCTGAAAACGGTCTCGCTTTACTATCTTACCAAATCGTTCAACTCAGCGGGGTTCATTTACTACCAAAACCAAAATGGATTCGCTGCAACATACACGAAAGCTAATACCAATGCACCGTTGTTATTCAGCTCGTTCAAGTATAACGTGGCATTCTGGCCTCCTACGCTAGTAAACAGTACCGGTAATCTTGTTGTTTATAATAGTGAGTATCACATGTCTGGTTATTTGACAGCTGGATTTTGACTCTCTCATAGATCATGATTTCGGGGGACACTTTCCTTCGCAAGATAACCCTCCAGCGATGATATCCGATCTTCGAGAGATTGGAAATTATTGGAAATAGCAGGTAGCAGGAGATGACTGTGCAAATAGAATGCATCTCCAAATACGAAGCTAATAAAATTATTAGAAATCTATTATAACCTAATATGCGTAGGGGTGGCTTATCAAGTATCCCTCACAGATTAATAGGCAGCCATGTAATAAATAGGGCCTTATAGCTGCGCGTGGCTCAGCGCTAAGTTTGGTGAACTAGAGTGCCTGGGTTGCTTTGTTATTATACTAGAGGACCGCTATCAAGTGTCCGTCGTAGTGTAATGCGCATCTAAAGAAACAGAAGTATATGTAAGTTATGCCGATAATAGCAGGCTAAGTACCATTTTAATACAAAAGATATCCATTGCGCTATAATATAAGAGGTAAGTGCTATAATATAGCGGACAAGAGCTCTATTATAGCAAACAAGGCCTATAATGAGATAAATAAGCATTATCTATATTATAGTGAGTGAGTGCTATTCATAGATAATATAGTGCATATGGGACATTAAGATTTGATGAGACTCAATAAAGGCTTTAATACAATAAATTATAATTGCACTATATAGTGAACAATAGCTCTACATTGGTGATGGTGGTGGCCACTGATATGGGAAGATGTATATACGAGGTCTCTTGGAAAGTTGAGTCAATGATGGCCTTATTGCATGGTTGGGAGGTAAGAAGCTTTGCATTCTCTCAAGTCCTTTACTCAAAGACGTGGATGATAGAATCTTATGAAGTATAAGTTTCCCAAGGGAGATTAAGGTCAAGTTGGCGACTAATAACTAAATATATGACCGCCAAGAGTGAATGTCGGAAAACTCGATTTATAGATGCTAAGAGTCGCAATTCATAGGTTAGATACAGGGCCTATCTTACCCTTTGTTGTTTCCCTTAGAGCTTATAAAAGCATTTAGGAATGTACATTCTACAGCTGCCGCCTGAAACATCGCTTTAACAGTATATTGCATGGCGCCTATCTAAACTCGCTTGCGCCAGGTGAAGTAGGACGAATTATCTTAACGTCCGGAGGTGGGTTTAAAACTTTCTGACTTTAAATCTTCGCATATTTTGTACGCTAATAGAAACATGGTAAAAAACAACACGGCGTAGTTGAGAGCTGGGCGAGGGGTTAGTGGTTCAAAACACGACTTTTCATTGACTAGCAGAATAGTCTATTAGTCAGTATACATATACCATTACTATATCTAGTCGAATGTCGTGATATTATATAGACTTCGTCTTGGTTTCATCAGACGCGCAGTGTGGCGCCCATTGCATCGATATTTTGAATCTCTTTGACAGATGAGTATGCTAACTATATGATAAACAAATAAATACATGCTGCTGATAAGTGCAATCTATATGGCAGGGCTAAATTGCGTAAACACCGAAATCTTTTTCTTGATAAAGGAACCAGCGGCATACTATCTTTTAAATTTTTAGAACTTTTAATTGAAATATAAGCTAAAGCTTATATATTGGCAATGTGTTGGTTTCGTATGAGTAAGCTTCGAAACCTAGATTGTGCATCGCTGATCATTGCAGGCGGCCATTCCGCTACTCCGATTCGCGTCAGCTTCAGATAGGTCTATATCCATATATTTTCATTAATAGACTTGTCTACAATACTTAAAACTGCAGGGTAAACATAATTATTTGGCGATAGTTGCAAGAAACGAAACTTAGAAAGCAATATGTAAGCAAACCAAGTGTAAGTATTTCTCCACTAACCAAGCATGAAGCTGACCTATAAAACTATTGCGATATCAACCGATCTCGGGTCTAAGAGCTAACGATGTTGCGTTACATTGAATTTTCTAGCCTAATAGATTTTCTCACTACCTGCCCTTTTCAGCATGAACGCAGGGTTAATATCAGCACGCCATATATTGAGAATATGATAAGACTCAAGCGGAGTTGAAGTCGTCATGTATTGTATAAGAGACACATATCAGCCACATATTCCATATCATCGACATTGGGCTCACTGCGAGCTTATCCATATTTTTTAATATTACAATCGATATTGTGAGTCAGAATGCTGTTAAAAAGTTTCTCCATCGCCGCTGCGGCGATATTTATTATCGATGCTTTTGCTAGTCCCTTGTCTCCGGATATTGGTCTTACTTTAACTAAAAGAAGAGTTCCAAGCACCCATAATCTCCATGAACGCCACCTGTCTCCCTTGGCTCTTCAATGGACTAAGAAAGAAAGACTTCCGCGTACGGTTAATTTACCTATGAGAATTGGCCTCAAACAAGTCAATTTTGCTGCGGGAGAAAATAGGTTGTTGGAAATGTAAGCGATGCCTGTCACCTAGGCAGTTTGAACATGGACAATTCCGCCACAGGTTTCCATGCGATACAAAACGTCAAGTTTTGGATGTTAAAACTGATAACCCCCACTAGTTCCAATCCCGCGTCCCCCCAATATGGCAGCCATATGACTCCGGAAGAAGTTATCGATTTCTTTGCACCGCCTGAATCTAGTGTTGATGCAGTGATAACGTGGCTCACCGAGTTTGGAATTGCTGCAGACCGTATTGGACAATCTGTGAATAAACAGGTAACTTCTACTATTTGACTATTTAAGTTTCGACTAACAGCATCGCACAGTGGATACAATTTGATGCTTCCGTAGAGGAAGCAGAGACTCTCCTTTATGCTGACTTCTTCCTTTGGGAGCATTTTTCAGGCAGTCAAGACATAGCTGCGGAAGGATATCACATCCCTGTTCATATACAAGAGCATATTGACTATGTAACACCTGGTACCAGACTTCGGATAAGTGGCGCCAAGACCCAATCTAACATTAATAACAAGAAACGGGCTGCTAGTCTCTCGGAACGACCAGATGTTTCCGTATTGTCTGGTTTTCCCGATCCCAACAGCACTACATGCAGCATTTATGTTACTGCGGAATGTACAAGATGTGAGTATTCAGTAATAGGCTAACCCTTGCCACATTGTACACAGATAAGACCCCTCCTTTTATGCTTTATCTCGTTACAAGCATGAAGGTATGGCACTGACTAGTTCATAGCCCAGTATTCAATCCCGAAAGGAACGACGGCATTTCCTGGAAATCAACTTGGCATCTTTGAGTCATCAAATGATCATTACAGTCGCCAAGAATTAGACGTATATTTCTCCACGCTCTATCCGTAAGTTTGACGGCCTGTAAATAGCAACGTGATTAACGATCGATAACCATAATTGTTCTTAGGTATATTCCCAACGGCACGTGGCCAGAGGAAAGGCTTATCGATGGGGCAGTTGGGGCAATTGAAGACCCTTCGAATTTCACCAATGTCAAGGATGGATCTGAGTCGGCTCTGGACTTTGACTCAGCTATCCCACTGATTTACCCTCAAGGAACAGTTCTTTTCCAGGAGGATGACCAGTGGTATGAATCTCACGGAGGATACAATGGGTTCTGGAACAGTACGTTCTTGAATCAGAACAAACCATGAGAATGGCATTGTCTCGCAGCAGGTCCCTTCGGCTAACGATGATCTATCGCATAGCATTTCTTGACGCCATCGATGGCAGTTACTGTTCATACAGCGCGTTTGGAGAAACGGGAGACTGTACCGATCCAGAATGCTTGGATCCGGTATATCCTGATCCCAACCCCGGTGGATACAAGGGCCAGCTGCAGTGCGGTCTTTACAAGCCAACCAACGTGATCTCCATTTCGTATCATCAGGTAGAAGGAGAGCTCCCAGACTCGTATTTTAAACGGCAGTGCAATGAATGGATGAAGTTGGCACTGCAGGGCACAACCATCATTACATCTTCTGGAGACGTTGGCGTAGGACAAGCAAACCAGTGTGGTGGTGCTGAAAGGCAAATATTTTCCCCGCATTCCGCAGCTTCGTGTCCATACGTTCTGGCCGTCGGAAGCACTCAATGGGATCGCTTCGCTAGTGCAACAGGACCAGAACAACCATATGAGAAGCTCAATGAGGTTGCAACGACTAGGTTTCCCAGCGGTGGAGGTTTTAGTCAAATATTTGGAATTCCTAGCTACCAACGACAAGCAGTAGCGGCATACTTCGACCAAGTTGAGTCTTCCTTACCTTTCCGCGGTTACCATCATTTTGTCGTGGATGGAAACTATTCGTCTGTCACTGGTGGCGTTTACCACCACGGAGGCCGTGGATATCCGGATGTTGCTGCTGTTGGAGATCGCCAAGTTGTCTTTACTGGAGGTAAATGGCAGCTAATAGGAGGGACGTCCCTGTCATCGCCTGTGTTTGCGTCGGTGATAACACTTATCAATGAAGCACGCCTTGAAGCAGGCAAGAGCACGCTTGGCTATTTGCATCCGGTCTTGGTAAGCTGAATATTAAACTCCTTCGATTCCTTCTATTGAGCGATTGTTTATAAATTCTATACAGTACTCAAATCCTCAAGTTTTTTACGATATTACAGTTGGTCACAACCCAGGCTGTAATAACTCTACGGGATTCCCAGCGACCAAGGGATGGGATCCGGTTACTGGACTTGGGTACGCATTACTTCACAAAAAGTATTATTTATCCTACGCGCAAACTAATATCTTCGCAACAGATCACCAAATTTCCCCGCCCTTATGGACCTGTTATTCAATTTGTAGGAAGGCGCTAGTAATAGAGAACTGGTGGGGTAGCAGTGAGATTTCTGTGTGGATTGGTACGAGGACTTAGTCACCTCTTTTATAGATAAGTGTTATTTGTAATTCAGACAGGCTCTTTGTGACCGGATTACTATGATATACGGGACCATTCCACTGATTCTGACAAAAGATTAAAGAATAATATCTCCAGATATTAATAACCAGAGGCGCAATTAATAAACCTTTACACCTTTTTAAGAATGTTTCTAAATTGATTTAATTGATGTGTCGCTCTTGCCTCAATAAAACCATTGTACTTTGCACAACGCCCGCTAACCTAATCATAATTCATTTCAAGCCCCTCAATTGGAATATAGATTTCTCATCCAGCGCTATAATTTGTGGATCGTATGCTATAAACAGTCTTTGAAATAAATGCTAGCACCTTAGCAAGAAGGACTACTTTAGAGTGGCCACAATTGTATCAACTGTTTAGTAATATCTGTTGAAAATATTCATTGTTCTCTATTCTCTGTTCACTTCCTCAAGCTAAAATCTTACAAGCTCTCTTAGTAAAGCCGATATTGGATACAAATATATATCTATTCCGAGAGATAGTGTATCTGTTCCGAAAGATAATAGTAATCAACGTAGACTATGGCTTCCTAACGAACAGTAGGAATATGAAACTAGAGAGCGGAGCTGGCTGCTCGAAAGGCCATAGTTATTATAGGTTTCGTTATTTTCACATAGAACAGGCGGATTTTCGGCAAAAGGAACATCTTTAGACTAAAGAATGGCTGGGTATTTAATCCACACATTTTTCCTCCAGAATCAGTCCATTTTTGAATCATCTTAGCTCTCAGAAAGCGACAAAAAGTATTGGAAAGACTCCTAGAAGCACATAACGACTGAAATTCAAGCCACTATGGGTTCCATACCGACAACCACAGTAGTCCATCAATTAGACACCAATGAGCTATTTCTCAAAACCTTTGCGGATCTAGGGACTCCGATAAATCGTGCTCACTGGTCAATGATACAGACCCTAAACGTGCGATTCCCGTCTTCGATTTCAGACCCCTTGCCTTATATTCGAAGAGCATGGCTGGTGTTACGTGACAGACATCCAAAACTTGGCGCTGAGCTTGTTACCGATGCGGCTGGTGAAGTATGCTTATCGACTGACCTTGGTCCCTTCGACCATGAAGCATGGCTCTCTGAAACTTTTCGATTCGACCCTTCCGTGTCGGATGCACATGCCCTCTTCGCATCTTCTCGGTACAGCAAGTATCCGCGTTGCTACTGGCTCCCGAATACACAGGAGCTCACCATGTTCATGCAGCACTGGATTGTTGATGGTATTGGGTCGACCATGCTTGGACATCGTTTCCTGATAATACTTGCAGCTGTGCTCACAAAAGGTCTAACAGCAGAGCTGAGCCAGTATGCGGAAGATGAAATCACCCCCGAGATAAACCCTCCAACGGGAGATGAACTAAGTAGATACTTGAACGATGGATCTCCCGACGCGGTCCGAGCAAAGAATGTCTCTCAGCACGTCCTGGCACCATTAGTGCAAGGTCTACCAAGCATCGGGTTATCAGTAGCAGATGATCGTGATTCTCAACCTCCCGGGCCCGCGTCCCATGTCGCCGTCTCACTTGAACCCAAAAAAAGCGCATTAGTGGTCAAGGCATGCAAAAAGTTAGAGATTAGCGTGAATAGTGCTTTGCATACAAGTTTGATGCGCGTCGCTGGGCGATTACCGCAGCATCCGATGGCGGATGCCTACACGGGCATGCTATACATCAATATGCGTCCACGCTTACCTGCCGGAGCCATCAATATCGCGACTGGCTCGATGGTTGCGCTGCAGCCACTCTCCATCCGCGGAATATTACCTGGAGGTAAAGGAGAAACTACAAAAAGCTGGGCACAGCTTGTCAAAGAGGTGAATTTGGCATATTGTCAAGTTCCAGAGAAGGCGTTTGATCCCCAAGACGGTTCTCCCCTTCTCAGTATTACCGACGTCAATGGACATGTTACTAGAGCAATTCTCACGATGTTGACTTCGCCATTGCCTCCGGGGCTGCCTCCAATGCGGTTGCTCGAGTATAGTTCCATTGGAATCCTTGAGAACTATGTGCAGCGGGAATATGTGTGTGGAGATAATGGCGATAAGATCGAGTTGCTGGATATCTGGAAAGCAAGCGACTGCATAGACCAATCAGCGTTATGCCATGGTTATACATTCAGGGACAGGTTGTATCTTTCTGCGGGCTTCAATGGTGGCTATTACGATATCTTGTACATGAGAAAGATCCTTGAGGATACATTGGCTGAACTTTTAGCTGGACTTGGAATAGATAATTAATATCAAATTGGCCGCTCCCAGTCTTGACATCCGCAGATATTTTGTTTGAGGACCTTATTGTTGCAAATGCTGATTTTGCAAAGTTTATTACATTCTATTAACGAGTTTTCCAACACCCCATGCAAGGAAGAACTGGAGCAAGAAAAATTGCACTAAACAAGAGAATAAACTCACCAACAACACAGACCTAATCAAAGGACAACCTTCTTTATAATCAAGGTTTATCCAGCATATTAGCTATGATGTTTAATAATTAGTATTATGTATCTAAGTAGCAAGAATTACAATTTCATTTTGGTATTTATATCCTTGATTGGGTCTTGGGTATGTGTAGAGGGGATACATAATGCGTGCGACCAAGCATCAAGTAAAACCAACACACTATATTTAATAACTTCTCTAAAGTTATTAAATCGCTTAAACCCCAAATTATGCTTGGTTAATTAAAATCTCATTTTATATAACTATTAAATATCTATCTTTACTTCGTACTCGTACCATCTCTACAGCTGGCAATAATTATTTATGCAAACATACTTGGCCCACTCGAGTGGATAGTCAAGCTATCTATTTAGGCACAACACATCCTTCCGTTGTTACTGACAGTCCAGGCTTCACTACCTACGAGACGGAGGCCGTAAAAGAGGGAATTGGGATCCCACTTCTGCTTGATAGAAAGAAGGGTGGGATAATTGGCGCCAAAGAATGTCTGTTGCCAGTTCGGCTGCTGAAAATCGCCCTCGTTCATGTACGCGCCGCTCCCTGGTGTTACCGAGGTAAGCTGCGGTACAAACTCGTTAGTTATAACATTTTGCGCTGCGACCATTTCCGACCATGGCGCGGTCTCATTCCAGGGAGTACCAATCTGCAAATGCACCGTTGTGTTTCGCCAAGCCGGAAATACCGCGTTATTGACGCCGGCCGGACGAGCGTAATTTGCGGAACTACCTGCGGCCAGGACGCCGTTAGCGGTAAGATTTTGCAATACGGCTTGGAGAGCATCATTATTGTTCTCGAGGACGCTACGGGGGATCAACCTGCTGCCGTAGTTGAAGTCCCCGACATCAAGGTTTCCGTAGGGGAGCGGACCCATGTAGGTGTTGTAGTGGTCAAAGTATGAAAGCTCGGTGTATTTGATGTTCGCGGGAACTCCGAGCTTGGTGAGCAATGCAGTGAAAGGTGCTAGAACAGTGTTCTGGACGTAGTCTGCCGTAGAGTTGTAGACGGTAACCGGGTTTATCTCGAAGATCTGGTTATTGAGAAGGTAAACTACCATGGCACCCTGGTCAATCATGGTAGGTAGCATGGCATGGAACTCAGATATGAGCTTGTTGAAATTCGCCTGCGTAGTAGTGGCGGCTGCAACCTGTATTTGAGCACCACCAACCGTAGCTTCAGGATGAATCTTGGCTGTCATGGACGTAACTACACCGTACCCGGAGCCACCTCCACTCAGAGCCCAGAATAAGTCGCTATTCTGGGAGGCAGAAGCAGTTACAACAGTTCCAGCTGCAGTAACGACTTGGAACTGGAGTGCTTGATCAGCTCCGAGACCAAAGCTAGTACTCAATGCAGAATGGCCGCCGCCTTGCGTAAACCCTCCAGCGACGCCAACGGTTGGGCACTCGCCGGTCACCGCTACATAGCCACTGCTATGGGCAGCCTCAAGCATTTCAAACCCTTGGACTCCAGCGCCCACTGTTATCGCAGGGCCAATGTAGTTCTTGCTTGAGTAAGTCCCGATGCTAATATTCTTCAGGTTATGGGTCCAGATGGCCAGAGCACCAGCACCAGTAGAACGGCCAAAAAAGCTAGAGAAAGGAAAGCTATCAGCCTATGCTTCTGCTAAGATGTTGTAAAGTGAAATTAGCATACTCATGCCCAGTGTTGCGCACAAGCACGCGGATGTTGTTTTTGGTAGCGAATGACAGGGCGGCGACCACATCAGCGTTACTCGACACGTTTACAGCATAGCTGACATAGTTGCCCAGAACACACGGCCGAGCCTCCGGGGTGAATGGATCGCAACTCTGATTGGCGAAGAAGGGCTGCATAACCGACGACGTCGTCACGTAGCTATTACATCTTGTTAAAATATCTGTCACTGTGCAAGGGGGACTACTAGGCATGTACGAACTGTGTTTGCGGTAGAGGCCAATTGGTTTGTAATGCCGCACAAGTGGCTTGGTTATATTTCGGGTCATGGCACGGTGTTCCGATGGGAACGGTCGCGATAAGTCGACCATGGACGGTCGAGTTCAGTGCCGACCATGCGGCAGCGGATGGCCACGAAGGATCGCCGGGAAGATTGCGGCACGAAGACGGGTGAACAGCTGTGTCTGCGCGCACAGAAGCCAACAGTGCGGCAGTGGCTGCTACGGATGGTCTCATATTTCTACTCCTAGGCTTCACTGAGAAGCAAAGTAGATGATGAATTGGTGAAACAAGAGGCTGAGCAAGTGAGAGACACCAAAATGTTAACACCAGCGGCGTCGTTATGGACAGTATACATATTTCTGCAAAATATCCACTATTTATCATATCATGGATTGCATCGTACTATCAGTTATGGAGACATTGGGGGACCCGGAGATTAGAGACGGTGACGGATCGTACAGGCAAGCGAGAGTATCATCCCGGCTTGCCGAGGCCTTGAGCAACTTTTAGGGCATAAATTGGCTCCATTGTCTGGGATCTAGCAGACGAGTTCCAGACAAGTTGTTTCTGAGTTCCTGTGCTTAAAAGAAAAATTGAAAATTTAGGAGGCAAAATGGTAAGGGAATGCGTTGCTCCGTCATGTTCAGAGAGGCAAATCAAATGAGCAATCAGGAACGAGGCGGTATGCACAAGAGCGCCTACAACATGGTCTAAAGCCGAGCTAGCCCCTGGGAGCTGCATGTAAAGGGGCTCGCATGCTTTCATCGTAGATCGGGTCTTGGCCCAAGACGGGCTAAACACGGATCTAGTGTCAGGCTATGGAGTAGGGCTACTATGATTCGGGACATGTCCGAGCTCAGCTTTAGGAACCGCCGGTGGGTTGCGTCGCAGATATTACGTAATTACAGCGCTGGCCATCCCGAAAGAAGCTGTGAGGCAAAGACAAGAAACTAGATGGAGCTATGGGCAACTCATGCCAAGTGCAATCACCTTGCAGCAATTTGGCTTGAGCTGAGATCACCATGACAGCTTCATGCCTGCAAGAGCTCCCAATACCCTTCATATATGCCCAACCTTGACTGTGGTCGAAAATCTGATCTGATCAGTATCTCTCGTGGAATACAGTACACAAATTCCGGCAGCAGCATCTTGATCAGAGGAACCCAAGCACTATAGGTCTAGACAGCTGAGTGGATCAAATAGCGGCACACCGTAATTAGTGCAACACGTGGATGAGACGCTCGCACTACAGCAGCAGTCGGCAAGACACAGCCGTCCCAAGAGTCGCTGAAGTGACTATTGAAATGGCAAGTATACTCCACAGCCGAGGCATGAATCTCGACAACAGTCATTCTTTGCCTGCGATACCGTACATGATAACAAGTATTGCTGTGTGGGGTAGACTTCATGCATTCTTTTGCAAGGTCAGGCGGCTCTTCCCAGCAGACTGGATTGATTCCCAACGGAGATTGCGGTTCTCCATAGAATGAAATCCACTCACTCATCGTGGAGAACAGGGATTGTTCGCTATGGATGGCTAGTCGGCGTATTGGTTAACTTACTCGTATGTACTCCGTACTTCGTCCACGACATTGAACGGGCAAGACAGGGACTTTTTGTATGGAATAAGGGCCCATTTTGGGCAGATCCACCTCACCAGCATCAATTTGTGGCCTCGCGTGGTGAGCGAAAGTAGAAAGTGTCTTTGCGCAGTCTTAGCTACAGGCACTTGACAAAACCAAGCGATATACCATCCCATACGAGTACTCCGTACCCCATACGTCACGAGGTTTTAAAATCGCGTTTTTAATATACCACTGACAAACCTCCGGCTAAGGAGATTCCCCTGCTCGTATCATGCAAAACACTTCGCAGCGTCATGGCCACGTTTTTCTAATCTGAACAATGCCTATGCTATGAACCCAAGAAAATTTAACGAAACTGCATGGTACCTCTGGGGCCTCAAGGTTAGGCCGAACGTCTACGCGACCACCTTGCGGCCACCTTGCCACCTTGACTCCGCAGCCTGACCTGATGCACATGCTTGAGAATTTGCTATCGGTCTTTGTAGCAAAATGCATAGTAATCAAGGGTTTCAAACTTCAGCTTCACTACCACGACCCGAGAAACCCCCTTGTTTACATGCTAGCAAAACTGGACGATGGAAGGATGTAAGATCAAAGCTTTCTCGTTTGTCGCATCTTCTGCTCGATGGCGATTTCACCTGTATTAGCAACCAAGGCCCTTGGGAGAATTGGCGGCTATATTTAGGGTTAATATCTGAACTTGGCTCAGCTTCTTCAAGAATTTTCGCCGTGCTGCGATTATAGATAGTCGAAGCTTGCTTGGGAAACATCTCCGCGGATATGATCACCTAAGGCTTAGGCAAGCTCAGTACTGGGCAGGGCGAGTGACCTACAGATGCACGAGATAAATTAGCTCTTGTTCCAGGCCCTACATTCAAGGGTTGGTACTCAAGGATTCGCCGGCTCTAAAATTGACCGCTTAACTACTAGTATATCATAGATGTGGAACGAACGCGCATTTCAGCTTTCCTAAGGAGTTTTGACCCTAGCCAGCTGGACTTTCGGGCGGCCGTTTTTCATGCCCCTGACTAAATAATATCCGTAGGATGGCTTAGGTCTTACATTTGAGGGCAGATTCAATAAGCATTTAAATGTCCGCCCTGGTTATTCTAGCCCATTCAGATTCATTCCAGATCTTTCTCTGCAAAGCCGGCTTGTCTCTAATTCCCTGGATGCGGCCTTTAGGGCCATTCGTCATTCCCCTGTATCAGTTCTCGAAAGCGTTCCTTGGCCCGGCGGTGCCATAACTCCCATAACGCCTAGATTAGCAACAAAATCTCTGCCTAATATCGCAGTCAGAGCTCATTGACTCTTCGCGCCCTTCAAAGCGTTTCTCTATTTCTATTTACTTGTAGTTAGATTAACCTTTTGGCTGCAAATCTGTATGTCATACGCCATTTCTATCTAGACTACTCTTCACTCTGTTCACTCTGTTCACTCTGTTCACTCTCTTCAAAAGACTCGAAAGCAATACCACGAGGCTATTAAACATCAATCGAATTCAGAGCGCCACATGATTACAAGTAGGAAATGGTTCAAAAACCCAATGCAATCATTTCACGAGACGATCCGAAAGCTGCCGTCTCCTTATTATATCCCCTTTCTAAACGTACGCCAGCAATGAACAAAGTTTATTACTACTCACCTATTCTCTTTAGACTTAAGCACCGGTCTAAGGTAAGTACAATAGCCGCGTGGTCAACCTTTGAGAGGGCAAGGAGCATTAGGCATTGTTGCAAGGCTCAAAACAAATGAGCGTAGAGCAGAAAATGAGATAATACTATATGGTCCACGCCAATGCCAACGAGTTCAGAGCTAACGTCCATATTTTTTCATGCCCTGCGATACAAGATAACTCAGAAAAGAAGAGCAAGACAGATATGGGAGATTGCGAGATTATAAGCTGAAGGATGAACAATGAGTGATCAGCTCTCCCAGCGATGACTTAAAGTAACGCATAGCTGTAAAAGAAAATCCATACACAATTTATGTATAGGTGAGTAAAACTAAAGACTATAAATAATTAACCTTAGTAGCACCCTTCAACCATTTAATGTGGTTGTTTTTCTACTGGAATTTAAGCCTCTAAATAATTTCGCTGTCAATCAGTCTTAACTTGTAATCATAAGTATTAGCGTCGATAAGTTCCGGTTCCCGACTAAGATTCTAGCGGGGAGAAGAAAGTCTGAACAAGATCATGGACCGTGAGGTACTATAGCGCTGCCGATCTTCTGCAGATCTTTTAATATGAAGATCTGGGGTTAGTGACAGCTTTCCAGTCTGGTGGCATGTAGAAGTGATCGGGTGTGGGAATCGGTGTTCACAATATATACTTAAAGACAATAGTTATGGCAGTCCTGTTAGTTTGACTTTTTTGGTGGGCTTATTGGTGTTTTGTCGGCACTTGGTAGGAAGCCCGACTAGCCGAAACGGAAGGCTTCGGAAGCTAATGAAGACAGCCCAAGCCTGGTGAATTCTGGCCCTCCTTGATTAGATTCGAGGACGTGTGAGAGAGATTATAAAAAGATAGAAGTTTTAGACAGAGCCGATGAGTTATTCTATTTGCGGCTCTCAGGCTAACTAAATGTTCATAAAAAGAGTTCTAGAATTCTATAACACATCCTGTATTCTGTGCGCCGTATAGTCACTACCCTGGATAACTCTGCATATTTTTTGTAGCTATCTAAAGAAATGATTTCTAGGTATTTATCCAAGTAATGGCTAAGTCCCCGACTATGACAGAATGAAGTTGTTTTCAGAGGGTTTATCTTATATGTATTATGCTGAGCCGCAGCTTTGGTGATTCGAGCTGGTTTGAAGTTACAGGCACTTAGTCTGGTGACTCCCTTTTGCTATATGTCAACGCATCTGCAGCTAAACCAAGCAGCCCAGCATGTTTCTCAGCGCCTCAGGAGTTCCCTGCTGATTGCGAATCTCCACCTCGCGTTTCACGGGGAACCTTCTGTGTCCTACCACCAGTTTAGTGTCTCTTTAGCTTGTCGTGAGCATTGAATGCACCTAAGGGCTCGGGACCTACAACCTGCTTCGGGCGGACGCTAAAATAGGTATGGAGAGGTAGTTTGGCGCATCCTAGCTCCCTATTTTTTTTTCCCTCCCCCGCTTATCAGGGGGGCTTGCTTGCGACGGGGATCCATCAGTTAACTTTTTACGATGAATCGCGTCCTCCCCTTGCCCGCCCTTGCAAGAGTGCCTGCTTGTCACCTCGCTTAGATTGGCAGCCAGCATGCCATTCCCCAAAGCAAATTCGGTACGCATCGCTAATGCAACAGCAGCGAGACTATTGGACTTATGGAGCCATGTTTTCTAGTACGAGTAATGCGTGAGTTGATGACATTTTAGCTTGTAAAGTCATCGATTTCCCCAAGACATCTGAATTCTGGAACTTGAGGAACGTGGGAAATGCTAGTGCAAAGTGGTTGTAGAGACTAAGTCACAGTCTGAATTAGGCCCGTCCTTTAACTCGCTAACGCTACGTATTAATTATGCTAGGCTCTTTTCCTTTCTATATGCTAATTGGAATGTCCGAAGTAATAATAGTATGCTGTCCCCCATCTTGACATAAAGGGGTGAGAGATGGCATTGTAGCCTAGAAAATGTATAGCCAGCGCAGCCATAAGGACAGCGCTCTGCTTGCCCTTTGGTGACGCTTTGCATCTCTTTATCTTCCTCACCATTTTTTTCTTCTTTGATCTCAGAAATTGAACCTGGAGATTAAGAAGGACAATGAGGTTGCTATCTTACCTCTTGCTGGCACTCTTAGGAACGTTTTCTTTGGTGCTAGCAGAAAATGCGCCTGCCGTCAATCCCCTTTCCGCTTTGCCGGTGTGTGCGGTATGCTATCTTTTTAACCTTCCCTCAGATATTCTATCTGGCTCGGACTAAGAAAAGTAGCAAAAATGTCTTGCGTCAGCTATAGCGAATTCCACTTGCAGTCCGACTGACGTGAGCTGTACCTGTGCCAGCACGTCTATTCAAACATCCTCGTCAATCTGCATTGCGAGCTCCTGCACGATTCGAGAGTCCTTGAGTATGTTGCTTGCTAGCCGCTCCTTCACCATAGCACCCCAAAGGCAATACCCTGCTTAACTCTTTACGTTAGCCACCCAAAATGCGACAAACACACTTTGTGGTGTCCCCATCCGTAACAAAACTCCCATCTTCGCAAATGTCACCATCGTGCTGGGTGTCATCGCTGGTTTCATTGTCGTCCTGCGTATCGGCTCTAAGATTGGCATGGGTATGGGACTGGCTTCGGACGACTATTGCATCCTCGTAACGCTCGCGTGTGGTATCCCTTCCTCAGTCATGAATGTCCGGGGCACTGGCGGGAATGGAGAAGGCAAGGATATCTGGACACTACCGTTCGATATGATCACTCGATTTGGGATATACTTTTACGTTCTCGAGATCTTATATTTTGCCCAGGTTATGCTTCTGAAGATGACACTCTTATTTTTTTATCTCAACATCTTCCCAGGCCCAGCCAGGAAACTACTGTGGGGCACCGTTATCCTCAATGGTGTGTACGGAGCTACCTTCATGCTTCTGGCGGTTTTCCAATGCCATCCGATCAGCCATTTCTGGACAGGCTGGGACGGCACGCACGTGGGTGCATGGTATGTCGAAGCTCAGTTCTCACTTTCTCTCACGCGATTAGACCTCTCGCAGGTCCGCGAGCATATGGATCTAGGTAAAAGCTAATAACAACTAGTCTCAACAGTAATGCCATCGGATGGGCAAACGCAGCTATTAGCATCGCTTTGGATTTATGGATGATTGCAATCCCCATGTGGCAAATCCGCAACCTCAACCTCCACTGGAAGAAGAAAGTTGGTGTAGCGGTGATGCTGCTTGTTGGTACCTTGTAAGTATATGCTGATAACAGCAGCTGACCACCTAACAAACTCTTCTCTAACACAATCCAAGTGTTACAGTTGTCAGCATCGTCCGACTCCAATTCCTTGTGAATCTTGGCAGTTCCGCGAATCCCACATATGATCAAGTTGACGTCTCTATCTGGTCCACTGTTGAGATTAATACTGGCATTATCTGTACATGCTTGCCATCCATTCGCTTGTTTTTAATCCGTCTGTTCCCAGCCCTGGGTGGCTCTTCGCATAAGACGAGTGGCTACCAGAACTACCCCGACAGCTATGGCAAATCAGATAATATAAATAGTCGGGCGAAGACATTGGTTTCGGCTGTGAAATCTCAAAATCGCCCAGAGCATCATGGAATAGAACTTGAGACACGGTTTGAGGTACGATATAGTGACGAGGACGAGACTAGATTGGTAAAGCTACAAGGAAATGTCTCGAAGTCAGTGAACGTAGGTGGCAGTTCACGAAGTATGAATAGCGCAAGCGAGGTATCGCTGTAATAATAGCTCTAATATTACCTGAGGTTTGGTGACGATTTCTTCTGTCAAATATATACGATACACACTCGTGGCAACAAGCGCACGACTAGTTTATACCAAAATATATTATCTCCCGAGCTTGACGAAGTCATATCATCTCACTTCTTTTCGCGGTTTGCCCGACAGGGAGCTTATCCCTGTCTTCCATCTCAAATAGCTAACACTTGTACCATTCCCACAACTTCACTTTGCAAATTGTTGCGGCCATTGCGCGCTTAAGTTTGCAACTCGATCTTTACATCGATGATGACGATGATGTGTGTGGGATTCTCGAGACAGAACCAGGCGAGGATGGCTTCGAGTCTACATAAATGCTAAGCGAAAGTCTTTTCGTTCTCTACAGAAACAATAACTCACGAAGAGGGGAACGTGGACAAGACATTTTAAAGTGTTATGACTGCTTGTGGCCAGACCACATTGATATGCGTTATGAACTAGCTATAGGTATTACTCACGGTTTTGAAATCTTCTAAGGTCACTCGACTGCACTAGTTTCCATTAGCCACGTATCCATAGCAATCCGTTTGGTCAGAAATCTGAGGGCAGCTGTCTTATCGGACTTTGGGAGACAAAATACCTATTACCTCAAGGCACCTCTAGAGCTCACCGAACCACCATAGATGGATGACACCAGCCTCAGGAAAGCTGCGGATATCTACGACGACATCAGAGAGATTTACCTTATCCCGCGAATGAAGAGGCTATTCTCGCCATCCTCCGTATAGCGTAGGAGCGTCTTTGAGTTTGGTGTCCAGCAAGCCGATCCTGTATGACAGGGTAGAAGAAGCTGTTTAGCTTCTGGGCCTTCGAGTGCAGAGTGTTGAAAAAAGGCTAAAGATGCTATAAAAGAGGTTATCCTAGGTGTTATAAATTAGGAGAAGGACTCTTCAAACCTTTGCCCTTCAGCCAAGAATATTTCCAGTATGTACCAGATCTTTGACTTGACTTTCAGGGATCTACAATTCTTCAGTGACATTCATGCTCAGGCCTCTACGTTGTATAGTAGCAAGACTAAGGGGTTGTGTGGGCAGGCCAATCTTGCTCATCAAGCAGCGTTGTTTGGATTGAACAGCTGGCGAAGTCTCACTCTGGTATCTTCTATGGAGGCTCTGTCCCACAATGAGAGTCACGATGATCTCTTTACCGAGACCTTGGCTTATGTCGTATTTGAAACAGCTCTTTATGAAGCGTGGTTGCGAGTTTGTTTCAAGGGGGGTCATCTAGATGACCTTCTGACCTCTGAAACTCGTTTAACAGAGTACCTTGAGCTGTAAAAACTTCATTCAGAGGCTCATGTGATCTAGTGTGAGCTACGGACTCTGTTTTGCCATAGTCTTGGAAGAGCTGACAGAAAGGAAGGCTTTACGTACCAACTCTTAGACGCTATCCCTGCTGCATACTGAGAGGAAATCAGCTTGATATCCCTTTTAAAGAGAGCCCGTAGCACGAGACAAGAGCTAGCCGATGTTGCCAATCGTCAAGCCTGCCTCTTACTGCTTCAGTGGATTTACAGTCATGTGCAAATGTATGCCGATCTCAACGACTGCTCTGCTGCTCTGGTCTTGGGATAAGGGAGTTGGTAATAATGGCTTCGAATTCTTCTTCTGTTGCGTGTTTCGGAGGTGCGTCACGAAAGTAAAGGATTTCACGCCATATATCGAGTGTTTTATCTGGCCAAAATCTTAGCTTGACACTGAAAGCATCTCAGGACTTCATCTATTTGAATACAACGAATATATATCCATGTGGAATCATCACAGTATAGTGGGTTCAAAACACAAGTCACCAAGGCTAGCTGCATAGCTGATGCCAACAGATGACATTATTATTTTCTCTAATAATGTGAAATCATACCTCACTAGAGAAATATATAAACATTAGACTTTTTCAAAAAGAATTGCATTTCTTTTCATAATTGCGTAATACAGCAGCTATACTAACTAGCAGTTCACTCAAGCTGCTCCAGAGTAGTGTACAAATCTGGCCCCTGAGGCCTCCAACCCAAGGATATAGAGTTGTTACACTCGATGAGCATGTTGCCAGCAATGTATCTGGCCGTGAATCCTGCATCGTCATACGTGACGGACCTGATTTCAGAGGATGTGATCTTACCACGGCGAGCCTGGAGCTTGGCAAAGGCGGCAGCAATCTCTTTGCTCGGTTCCTCGCTGTAGATGCCATTGTACCAGTAACGGTAAACGTCTTCCGGCTGGTAATTGTCAACAGTGTCGAGAATCTTTTGGTACACGAGCATCGTGAGTGAGACAACGTCGTCAACATGGACGACGCCGAAGACGGAAGTACCGCTGCCGACGTAGGCGCCAAAGCCAAGGGCTTCTGTATTTTGCGTCATGTAGTCGACCCATCTTCCAGGGGCAAATGCTGAAGCTGATCCGATAGATCTGCCAATATGGCGATGGCTGTGGCCGTAAGTTCCGCCTGGGCAAACAAAGTACACCTTCGCCTCTCCTTTCGTGGCCGCCACAAAGAGCAGCTCGTCGCATGGCCCGTTTGGCAAATTGGCCGCATTGACAGTACGGACATCATCTGGATTAGCGTCATCAAAGCGATGGTCTGTGTGTATGTAGTCTCCGGACTTGCTGTTGTCGACAAAGTTGCCAGCCCCGCTGAGATGATACACAACTGAAGTCGCCCCTGTCTGAAAGTTTCGTGTGCGCGCGCCTCGGATGATTGCCTCAGTAACAGGAACATTCATCGAAGCTGCAAAATTGAAGATGAAGGGATGCGATGACGCTAGCCTCTCGATTTCATCAAGCTGATCGAAGGTCCCGCGTATGATGTTGGTATTTCCCAGACCGCGCAGGACGCCATCCAACTCAGCACTACGGAGGTAGAACGTGACTGAGACTTCAGGATATTTCTCGCGGAAAGCCGTGATAAAGGCCCCTGTACGCGGTTAGAACAAGTTCCTGTAACTGTTGCCTTTACTCGCCTCCAATCTGCCCTGAAACTCCGAGGAATAGTACAGAGGCCATTGGAATAAATATTCTATATATTAGCCGAGATGTTATAAGCCAAATAAATCCAAGGTATTTAATAAACGATTTCGAATATTTTGTGGTCGTAATCGAAGATTTGTTGAATAAACGCAACGGTAGTCGTCTAGTGGTAGCTGTCAAGCCCTTTATTGTGAATCGTAGTATTGGCCGCTAGGGTTAGATTAATTATTTAGACGCTCCTCCTGGCCTCGAGGCTACCAGAAACCCTATTATAAACTCCCCAATAGGCATATATCAAAGTTTGCCCGCGCTATTCGTTGGATTAGGATGACAAATAAGGTAAGTGACAAATTCTTTTCTTAGAATAGAAACAATGTTTTTGGAATAGCAAAGAACAGCATAGACAGATTCGTAATGTAGCATTTAAAGCTGTGAAGCTTTGCGGTTATTGACGTCTGTTAACCTACAAGGAACCCTAGTCCGATCTGTCTCTGTGGATCTCGTAAATTGTATATATAAGAGGTCCTGCCCTCGCTCTTGTAAATAGTAAACTAAGACCTTTTAATAATATAATTTATATATAAAAAGTCATCTACCTTCCTATGCAACAGGTTATAAGCCCAGACAGCAATCCAATAACTACAATTACCTTTTATTAACTAAAATTATATATCTTTTACTAATAATGCTAGCCTTACTAAACTATCCTTCCCTGCCAATAATAAAAAGACTATAATTAATACTAAGATTTAGCTAGCTTTAGTCTTATTATTTAAAGATAAATTTATCTTGCTTTTAAGATAACTTTAATATAAACCTTTAAAAGTAATTTCTCTTACCTCTTTATTATAAAAATAACTTACTGCATTAAGTAATTAAATCTAGATTTAAAAGATATAAAGAATTAATATAACTTAAAGATATAACTGCTGCAACTGGCATAAATAACTAGATTTATTTAAAAATATCACTTCGTTATACTTATTAAGTTTATTAACTAAATGCCTCTTAAGGCATTATAGTTAAACTATAAAGGAAGCAGCTATAAGGCATTAAAAAGACTAGATTTAATTTTATCTTTTAGGAAATTAACTATTAAGTCTTTACTATAAACCTTTAACTACAGCTATAAAATCTAAAACCTAAAAGTTAAAAGCCTATCCTTAAAGCTTTTTAATAACCCTAGTAAAATTGCCTTAGCAGCAAGCTTATAAACTTAATTAAACTAAAAAAAGCTAATATTAAAAAGTCATCTAGCTATTAAATTTAAATATTTAAAAGATATTAACCTTTAAGGCCTTTAAACTTACAGCCAGTATAACCTTAATTAAAAGACTTAAGTTACTTAATAGCTAAATAAATAAAAAAATAAAAATAATAAATATAATTTAAATTTATAGCTTTAAAGACCTTTTTAAAAGGAATAAAGATAATCTAAAGATATATTAAGGTAAGTTAAATACTGCCTTTAAAAAACAACTTAATATATAAAAATCTTAATAAAAATAAATCCTTATATTTATTTATAGCTGCCTTAATTATTAAGCCTGTAACGATCCATCAAGCGTTAGCCAAATAGGGCAAAAGATTAGGCCAATAATTGCAATTATAGCAATCATTATGATAAAACCAGCTATTTATAAGGGATTGGCCTGTTATGCCGCACTGGGTTATAATATAATACTCTCTCCTACCATGGGCTTGTCCTTAAGCCTTAGCTTTTTTAGGCATAGTGTATGATGCTATCTTAGCAGCTAAAATATAGCTATTTTAACCCCTAAGGCACTATAACGCTCCCTGTAGCGCTGGCTATAGCCTTTATTAGCAGCGTTGGGTTATCTGGTCTTGCAACCAACAATAAGCTGGAATTGAACCCTAGGCCACCAGCTTTATGCAATTATTGTGTAACGATCTATCAAGCGTTAGCTAAATAAGGCAAAAGATTAGGCCAATAATCGCAATTATAGCAATCATTGTGATAGAACCAGCTATTTATAAGGGATTGGCCTGTTATGCCGCACTGGGTTATAACAAAGCCTATTAAACTATAAAGAATAAAGTAACTCTTTTTACTACCTTTAAGGCCTTAAAAGATAAATTTAAACCTTAAGGAAGTGCTATCTTTTAAAAACTTAACTAAAAATATAATAGCTTAATACTTAAAGACTATTAAAATATAATAAAATATATAAAAAAACTTAAGACTGCTTAAATAAAACTTAAGTAATTTAATAAAATATATAAAATTAGCAAGCTGCATTTTATAAATAAGTTTTTTATAAGACTTAGTAAAAGCTTTAAGTACTTCCTTATAGCTATTATTGTGACGTTCCGGTCCCTATAGGTTAGTATAAGGTAAGTTCCCAAGGTAATAAGCCTTAAAAGGTTTATATTAGTAGATAAGATAGGTTATATGTTAAGTAATATTTAATTATATAGCTAGTAGAGAGGCAGTAGGCGTTTTAATCTTGGTGCTATATTAACAACTGTCTATCTAAACTATATAATAAGTATATTATTCTAAGTCTTATATATCTAGTTAATATCTTAAGGCCGACTAAGGTTAATATCGGCTTTTATTAACTTTCCCTTAGAGGCCGATCTAAGTCGACAGCGGCCTGTATTAACTTTTACATAATTAGCCCTTTAGTCCTTTATTAATCTATAGGTATATATTTTATAAGGTATTAGGTTATAATATAATGCCCTCTCTTTAAAAGGTCTTATCCTTAAGGCCTATTATAATATCCCCTTTATAGTGCATTAGTGTATTATAATAATTTTCTTTATTATATATAACCCTTTTTTATTTATTATCTATAGTAAGTTATTTTTCCTTTCTTTACCTTCCCCTTTTTTTTAAAAATGCTGTAAAAATGCCTATGGCAAAACAAGCTATTTATAAGGCTTGCAAGGCGCTATATTTTATTAATAATAGTATATAAGCTAATTAAAATAGATAAAAGTTAAGTTCTTAGACTAAGGCAATAGGTATTTCCGCCATGCTATATTCTTGTTATTCTGCTGCAGGTGTAGGTAATGCATGCAAGTATAGTTCTTATTTAATTTATTATTAGCGGTATATTACTATAAAAAAGTTATATAATAAGGGAATAGTAGCTTTTTTTTATAAGTTCTTTTATTAAACTTAAGTGTATATATCTTTTTAATTAATAGTAGTTGCTTAATTGCATAAAGAGTATATTAAGTATAAAAAAAAGGAGTATAAGGCTAAAGTGGCCTTATTAAAAGCATTATTGCATCTTTATTATATTTATTAATTAAAATAAAATGCTAAAGAGCATGGTAATAAGATCTTTAATTATAGTATAAAAGCAATAGATATATAAGATGGAATTAAGCTGCAAGGTTTTAATGCTGTTTTAGGCGTCTAGTTAGTGTTACAACCTAACACCCTATGGAATACGTACCTACGGATTAATAAAGGACCGAAGGGCCAATTATATAAAAGTCAATACAGGCCGCTGTTAACTTAAATCGGCCTTTAAGGAAGGTTGATAAAAGCCAACATCGACCTTAGTTAGCCTTAAGATATTAACTAGATATATAAGACTTAAAATAGCATACTTATTATATAGTTTACATAGATAGTTATTAATATAGCATTAAGATTAAAATGCCTACTGCCTTTTTATTAGCTATATAATTAAATATTGCTTAATATATAATCTATCTTATCTACTAATATAAACCTTTTAAGGCTTATTACCTTAAGAACTTACCTTATATTAACCTATAGGGAATAGAATATTATATATTAATAACTTTTATTTAAAAAGATACTTTATAGACTTTAAGCAATAATAAAATAGTAAATAAATTAACCTCTATGCCTTAGCTAATGCTAGCTGACCTTGCTGTAAAAATTATATAACTTAAAACTAATAATGCTATACTTTATATTAAAGGAAACCTTAACTTAAGAAAAGGAATAAGAATTAATTAATTAAGACCTTTTATTAAAAAACTAAAAATGCTTAAACCTTTTTTTATAGTACTTAAAGTTTACTATTACTTATAT
>JARFTM010000271.1:0-34522 GCA_030278935.1 Trichoderma polysporum | reverse complement strand
GGGGGGGATGTGGTGAAAGAGGGCGACGACAGTGATAGCGATGGCGATGACGCTGGTAGTGGGGGCGTACAACTTGAATAAAGTTGATATTCAGATGCCTAGTCCAATACCAAAAAGGAGGTGGTGTTTGATGGCTCTGCAATTCAACGGCGTCTGAAGCTCGGGTTTGGAATGCGCCGAGGCAAGCGGTTGATTGCGGAGAGCAGATCAAGTGTGAGACGTGATTGGATTCAGATACAAGACAGGATGAGACCTGGCGTACCCAACACTTTTTGCGCGCGGAGGATGAAGCGACGAAGAAGATGGCAGACAAATTATCACAATGGTGTTATGAAAGCGTCAAAGGAAGCAGGAACAAAACAACTGGCGAGTCGAGCGTTTAATATTTAGTGCTTGCTGTGGCTGATCATGGGCATGGCAGCCTCTCTCGTCCACTGGTGACCCTCCATCATGTGGCGAGGAGCATTCACCGTGCGGAGAGGCAACCTCGTCGGAGAGGAACCAGAGCTTCTAGGCTCTCGGTATCCCGGATGTCCAATTGCGGGGGAAGCATATGATGTATTCCTACACTGGCTACGCAGCAACGGCCGCCAACCACCAGACGTCTAACCCTCCTAGTCCTTGCTGTGCCTTGCGTGGCGTTGCACCAGTGGATGATGCTGGCTGACGGGACATTGTTTGCAACAAAGCACATGCGCCAGCACGAGTCACCATTGTGATGGAGCTATGATGGACTGCGGCGACGGCTGAGAAGACAGTGGAAACATATCGATAGTACTGCTAACTTTGGATGTGCATCTTGGTACATGAATTGTAAAACCGGTTTAGGATCCATCGAAAGGTCCAGTGAGCTCCTTCCTGGAACGATGCCTTGCAGCCGGCTTTTCTAAGTACCAGTATTACGGGAGAACTTACAAGTTAGTACGTATTTATTCTCCGGGAATACCATTTCAGGACCATGGAGACGTTGCAAACGCCTCTGCATCGTGGCTCTTACACGCTCGGTTCTGTGAACCCAAACAGCAAAGATCCAGTGAAGCCAGGCGCTGGTTCAGCCCGAGCAATACCTATAAATCATCGCCGACCTCACGAGAAGCTTCAATCCCCAACAAGTCCCGTAGCGCGTGCCACGTTCGACTAGATGCTCGACTAAAGGTGCTGGCTGTGATGCGTGCGTGCAGCAGAGAATGCGGGGTTGCGCCATGTCCTGCTTTCAGGCATCATGGCTTAGTCCAGGAGTCCCTCCAGCCGATGCGACGTCACTCGATTCAGTCCAGTTGTGTTTTCGTCAGCCACGCACATGCTCCCGGAGCATTTTCGTATTAGTCTGTGCGTCTAATTGGGTGATTGACAGGAGCTGCATGAGTGTTGGGTTGGGCGCGATTCAGCGAGTGAACGAGATTCACATGCTTGACTCTGTTGGCATCACGTCGCCTGTCTTACACCGTCTCACGTATGCTTCATCAATGACGTCTCCATGGGTTTTCGCCATCTTTTGTCTCTATCCGATTGCCGGGTGGGCCAGATTCCTAAAACCCACACGGATTATGGAGCAATCCCCAGCAAGCACACGCTGGTCCGAGCTCCTTGCAGCAACTTGATAGCCGTTGTGGAGTCTTGGATCCAAGCTGGCTAAAGGCGGGCTTTAGAGCAGCCGAGGAGTCGAAGTATCGAGAGTACAGTAGGTTCCCTTTTGACGACTTGGAAATCCAGTCAAATTCGTTGCAATGGATACGCAAGATGCAAGTGGTAACATCTCATACTTGACGCAGTGTTGGCATTTGCTTGTTTCATTATTCACCAGCGTATCTGCCACATATAAACTGGGTATATGCTCTAGTAGCGCTATGTTGTATAGCCGACTAAGAAAATGACCACTTCTCCTTTTGTACCAGCGGAGAACCTCATAGCGGCTGTTCCTTTTTCCCGCGAGCGTCCCTCAGCGTAACCTCGGGGAAACGCTGCTTCATTCCGACCGGATCAATCAGTATGCACTTTCAACCCCGGTCAGATTATTCCGTATGTCACTTCAGCCCGCAGAAGTTGGTGGTTCATGCACGCGCCTGAGCTTTTGGTGGCAGCAATAGCCGCTGGACGGGCCTAGCCACGGCTCTCAGCCGAGAATTTCCGACATCTACTCTCCGGACCCTGCCTGAGATGATTCGTCATTGGATGAGAAGATGATTCGAAATCTAGATCCAACCATTGTGTCCGCGTTCGGCAAATAGCTATTCCTATCGCACTTATTTGTCTAATTGCTGGCTGTTGATTGGCTCTCCGATCTCGCTATTTGCATATTAAACGTGCATCCCGTAAGCTAACCATCATGGGATGAGCTCCATCGTGGCCCCAATCTATCATCGAACGCCTCAGCCTTATATCGGACACCGAGCCCTGAACCTCGTTTTCCGGGTCGGTATTACTGGTAGATTTTCTTCCGAGCCTACTTCTCATAGACTAATTTCGTGTAGGAAAGCCTGATTATTAGAAGATGCCCTAAGACAAATCCTACCAGTGATAATCATTATTTCCGGGTATCATCTTGCCAGCCTCTGTCATGATTTGACACATTGCCAATGATAGCAACTACTTTATTTATTCATCCTATCAGCCACATGCTCTATTAATCTAGATCAATCCGGGAAATCTCAAAAGTCGTCCGCCGTCAACGACTATTACAAGCCCGTTGCAGTAAGCCCCTCCCTTTGAAATCAAGTACAAAACAGTTCCCGCCATGTCCTGGTCGTTGCCCATTCTCTGCAAGGGTATGAACTGCGCTGGCACTTTGCCTGGAGTATCCGACTGCTCGTTGAAGCGGTTAACGATGGGTGCGGCCATTTCGCTCGGGAACACTAAGCGGCAGATGTCAGTATCCGAGGTTACCATGGCCGATGGCGGAAATTGATATGACTTACATCCTGGAGCAATGCAGTTCGCCCTAGAAGATACATGACTCGTCAGTTATTTGAAGTCGCTTGCTCAGCAACAAAATCCTATAGAAGACGTCACTTACCTAATATTCCATTGCGGCAGGGCGGCTGAGAGCATTTTAGCTGCATGTGTTGCAGCAGCTTTAGACTGGCCATATGCCCAGCCTCCTGGTGCGGCTTTATTGAAACCGGCGATAGAGCTAGTGACGATGACCTGAGAGCTTTGCTCCAAGTTGCCCTTCTTATTTCCTGCATCGAGGAGTTTCACGAAGGCTATCGCAGTATACCAGACGGCGCTTGCGTTAACCGCAAACGTATTCGTGTAGTCTTCAAAGCTGATGTCCCAGTTTGAGTCTGCCCACTCCTCAACTGTCGTTTCAGGCTTGAGCGGGACAGACTGGGGTCCACCAATACCTGAATTGCAGACCAAAACGTTCAGATAGCCAGTGTCTTGCTTGATGAAATCGACAGCCTCCTGTAGACTATCCTTGGAAGTCACATCACACTTGATAGGCACAACATTTGGGCCTATAGAGGCTGCGGCAGCTTCCAGCACCTCTAATCGTCGTCCACCAATGTAGACTTTGGCCGCTCCGTTTCTTGCGAGGGCTCTCGTCATCATCAATCCGATACCTTTAAAAAAAACGACGAAGTTAGAAGGCATCTTTATTTCAAAATCCGCTCAATCTACCAAAATGGAGCATATTCATCAGACACTCACCCGTCCCGCCACCTGTGATAAAAGCCACAAGTCCATCGACATTGAAGAGATTGCTGGCAACAACTGCCTCGTCAACATCCTGGGTCGCCATGGTGCTTAGGAAATGGGCTAGAGATGAACGAAGCTGGATCTTCAACTGTAAGGTTTTCTTATTGTTCAATTCTCCTAGTGTGATATGTGGACAGTCAGATATATATCTGGAAATATCTTATTTGACCCCTCACTGAGACGTTTGGCAATCGAAAATAAGTAAACATGATTAATATAAGAAAAAATAGTTTAACGCTATTGGCCTCAATTTCCCCACCATCGTAAGCTGAGGAAGCATCCGGTTTTCGGTCCCCAGAATCTACGCACACTGTACCGAAATGCGAAAATAGCGCCATAGGACCATCAGGTTGCTATGCTTGACACAGTGTTTTTTAAAATACGCACCCCGCTAGCGATACTGTACAGGGGTCCTAAAGATTTTCTGATTAATTTCGATCAAGATCTTATCTTAGCTTCAAGCTGCCCAAAAAAAAAATTGTTGTCAACATGCCAAAACGAAAGCGTTCCGTCGCAGACGCCGTTCAGAATAAATTAGAAAAATATCGAATCGATATATTTCGAGCTCTGAGTTCAGCGAAAGTATTTGAGCGAAGACGCTTCAGCAATAAGCTGCACGAACCTGGAATCACAGTCGCGAAGAAGACCAGGCTGGAACGCGAATATGCCGTGTTAAAAGTATGCTCGACTATCAAAGCAATACTCTTTCATACTGCAAAAGACATTTTCAGCTAATCTTATGACTCAAGTCCCTCGACCTGCGGCAGACAGCCCGACACCACCTGCACTCGAATCTTCTCCGAATCAAGGCCATAGAAACGTCAGATGATATCCCAGAAGAGCTCCGCGCCGGTGTACCGCGACCAACCCTTTCCCCAGAAGATGTCTCATTGCAGAATAATGTAATAAGTATTCTTTGCAACGCAGGTCCCGCCAGACAGGCATTGGATCGTGCGATTGCAGACATTTGCGAAACATTAGGCGTCCCCGTTCCAACCAAGTCGAAGCGTGTGAGGAACAAGAGAAAAGACACAGAGGAGCAACCCGCAGACAGAGAAGGTGAGGAGAGTGGTGAGGAAAGCGTGAAGCCTCCGGCCAAATCTGAAAAGCAGCAGAAGAAGCAGAAGAAGACTGTGGAAGAAGAATCTGCCGATGAATCTGAGTTCGAGGGTTTCGGCTCTGATGTTGATGAACCCAGGCCAACAATTGAGGAGTTTGAAGGTTCTGATCAGGAGACTATAGTGACAAAGTACGATGATCTACTAGGTGGCTCTTCTGATGAGGATGAGGACGAGTTCAATGAGGAGTTTCTGGCGAAGTACCGGGGGACGGAACAGGTCAATCTGGATGATATATCGGTATCTGGCTCAGGGTCCGAGGGTGAAGAGGAAGGTGAAGATGAAGACGAAGACGAGGAAGAATTAGAATCCATAACCGGCTCGCGATCACCATCACCATTACCAATGAAGAAGCTAAAGAAGTCAACCGACAACGACGACAACCCGAAGCCCGTGGCTGCAAAGAAAAGCAAGGAGAAGAAGGAGGAAGAGAAAAAGAAGCGGGCTGCCAAGGCGGCAGTAAGAGCAGCTCGACCGGGCGATTCCACTTTTCTTCCTACTCTCATGGGTGGCTACATCTCTGGATCCGAGTCCGCATCTGATATAGACGAACCGCCCAAGAAACGTCGTGGACAGCGCGCTCGCCAAGCCATCTGGGAAAAAAAGTACGGAGCAAGCGCGAAGCATCTTCAAAAGGCGGCAGCTACCAAGGGCGGCAGAGATGCCGGATGGGACGTGAAGCGCGGTGCTGTAGGTCCAGAGGACCAGGGCCGAGGAAAAACGTGGAAGAGAGGCGGCCGCTTACCTGCAGGAGGCGATAATAGAGGCTATTCACGGGGCCGGGAAGGGAATGCTCATCAAGAAGATAGAGCAGCTCCTGCGCCCAAGCCAACCAAGAAGGACAATGAGGGGGCGTTACATCCCAGTTGGGAAGCTCGGAAGAAAGCAAAAGAGCAACAACAAGGCGCTGCGTTTTCTGGTAAGAAGATTGTTTTTGATTAGCGACGTTGTGATAGCTGGCATATATTTATTGCATCTGGGAGCATATCTCGAAGTGGTGGGATAATGGCTACTATAATTAATTCGCAATTAAATATTTTGCGATAATGAATACAAGCTGTCTACTCTATATGGCATCAAGTGTTATGAAGACAAAGTCAACTGGGGTTATTTGTGTTTGATATTATTCTCTCCCGGGCTGCACTTTTAGCGCCTCAACCCATATGACAAAGGCGCAAACTGGCTCTATTGCATATATTAGCTTATCGCAGTAAGCTATTTCGTACTGGGGCTGACAATAAGGAGACAAATAGTCAGCCTAACTTACAAGAATAAAAATGCATCAATTACCCCATGATGCAGCGCTAGGCAGCAACAGCGGAGCCAAGGCATATCCAACACTGTCGTGGGAAAAAAACCGATGAACAATTCCATCATCAATCGTAGGCATAAAAAGCATCCAATAGCTACAAGCAGCTTCGTATTAACTACATGTAAGGTACCTAGTGCTCTAGAGTCATGGCGGGCCTCTTCACCTTTCTCGGCCCTGGGCAGCATGAAAATTTCGCGAAAACAGTCGAAAACTCATCTCATGAAAAGAAATCTCCCCGAGATGATTTCTTCTACGATTTCTCTCTCGTCCCAGAATCTTCTCTGAGCGATTCTCAGACATTATGCCACCACTGTAGCGTGTTGCAACTAACAAATTTACGCCTTGCTTACACTGCAGGCAGCTCTTATGGGCGAAGGCTACCGGAATTGAAAGCAGATGTTCCCAATTTTGAAGAGGATCTAGAATACCATCGAAAAGACGTCGTTCCATTACTTCCAAATCTGGCTGAGTCTGCCAACACTGGCTGCGGTTTCTGCTGCCTTCTTCGAAATGCCATACTCCAGCATTTCCAGCAGTACCCACTAGAGCGTCTTTCTGATGATACGATCGAGATAGTACGCATACGCCATTACTGGAACGAGGGCTTAACAGCGTTCACTGTTTACAGTCCCGCCTTTTTTAGACCTAAGCACAGATATAACTACCTTACCTTTCGGGTCAGTGCTAACTTGACAGGTATGATATGATGCCGAATACAAAGCTTCTTATTTAAAGACAATTTCCCTAACATGGCGGATCCTCCAGATAAGTGTGCTTCAGTCTTTGACATCAACACAAAGCGTATTCCAGATAGTATCATATCGCCAGCCGGTATATTTACGTTAAAGCAATGGGTTTTCGGTAAAGGGGAGGAAAGGACTGCTCTAAAGGCACTCTTTCGGCCTACAAGACTGCTTCATGTCGGGAGCAGAAAGGAGTCGGGCTTGATTCACCTCGTGGAGAGCCATCAACACCCCGGCATAGGTGAGAAACCTCAGCCATACTTGGCTCTGAGCTACTGCTGGGGAATCGAAGCTCCCACTCTCAAAACCACAAAAAGCAACTATGCTCATTTGAAAACATCCATATCCTATGATGCTATGCCTAAAGCTTATCAGGATAGTGTTCGTGTTGCGCGAGCGTTGGGTGTGAAATACATCTGGATTGATGCGCTTTGCATCATTCAAGATGACGTGGCAGACTGGGAGAAAGAATCCCAAACGATGGCGGAGATTTTTCGAAATTCCTTAGTCACAATCATACCACTCCGTGCAGCATCATGTAACGAAGGCTTTCTCGAGCGGAACCCAAGTATCAAGGTCAACTACCATTCTCGCGAATGGGATGTCAGCGGCTCATTCTTCATTCGCCATATGCCTTTCTCTTATGAGAAAGCAGAGTCTTCTATACGTGATGCGCCTAGCTTCTCAGACCGACCTGTCTTGTTAGAACTTCGAAACTCAGCCTGGCAGACACGCGGCTGGACATTTCAAGAAGATATGTTTTCGATGAGGAAGTTATATTTTGGCGAACTTATGATGTATTGGGATTCTCTCAAGCCTGTAGACATTATGAGAACTGAGGACACAAGAATTGATGACAAGCTAGACCGCATTGGCACTGCTGAGCTGTCTCTTATTCACTCGTCTGAACCGTGGAGAGGTGACTACGACTATGACGGGTGGTACTACCCAATCCTTCAATACTGTCAGAAGAAGCTCACGTACGAGAGCGACCGGTTGTCCGCCGTGTCTTCGTATGCGAAGCTTATCGCTAACAAGAGCGGGGATACATATTTGGCCGGCTTATGGGGAAACAATCTTCATCGTGGCCTACTTTGGAAGATTCAGAGGAGGCAACGTAAGACTTTCCCTGACCTGATGAGGAAATTGGCACAATCGTCTACATATGTTGCGCCATCTTGGTCTTGGGCAAGCCGTTATAGTGACTTACACTTGGACCTTTCCGATGGAAAAATGCAGCCTGAGTGCGAAATCCTCGAAGCCGAGACACGAACCAGCAGAGGGGGCATATACGGTCGCGTGCGTAGCGGACACCTCTTGATCCGTGGGAAAAGTTGCAGCATTCCTGGCGAAAGTCTCCAAAAGCTTCCCCTCGAGTCCCCTTACCTCAACATACAAAACGAGTGGCTGGCTTTGGAAGACGAGCAGTACGTCGCGCAGTGCGCACTCGACTGGAGAGTGACAAACGACAGTGGCACGCAGCTCTCAGAAACAAGCGGGGAATCTGTTCGTGCAATCGTGATGCTGCTCATTTCCAGTAGGTATACGGAAAATGCAAGTGCCTTCTCCAGGAAGCCGCAGGAGTGGGAGATCAAAGAAGAGAACCCACCACTTGAAGTCATGCATGGCCTTTTGCTCTATCCAACGGGCAAAGCAGAAAATGAGCATTGGCGAATTGGATTGTTTCATTCTTTGGCTGATGAGAAGGGGGGCAGAAGTTATTTTGATAAGTGTGAGGAGCGGACCTTGCGAATCGTTTAGACGCGGGATGAACTAAATGGTTGTGTTTTTTGCACAAATTGTGTATCCCGAATGAAGACTCTAATGATATCTTGTATCATAATTCGATCGCTAGCAGCTTCATATTATCATACAGGCTTTGTCTCTGAGCGATGCGATATTCAAGATTCATAGCATGTTGCTTAATATAAAAGGAATTATTCTTTCTTATAGGCTTTGTAAGCTCATGCAACTATTCTGCGTTTACGGAGTACCTTTTATAAGAATGCAAAGTAGTTGAGCTACCCGTGGCTATTCGTGTAGCTCAGGCTTCCAAAAAATACCTGCAGACCATGCATGCGTGAACACTGTCTCAGCCCTTATTCAAGTTCTATAGGCCTAATTGGTACAGAACACAGCAGATTTAATATCGCTGCATAGTGTGACATGCATATTTAATTTGTGTCTCAGCAGCAAGCAAGGATGCATGATGCATGCACACCCAGCGCTTGTCTCAGCTAGTAGTAAATCGGCATCACGATCACTCTGATATTCATTTATCTCTCTTTCCCTCTCCCTCCATTTCAAATCCTTTTTCTTTTAAAAAATGAGATAATTAATTGCAAACATTCATCATCACTCTTCATACCATCCATCCCTTTTGCACACTACTAATTTTCTCACGCATCACCGTGAAGTCATGCGCGACAAATGAAACATCGTCACCACCAATGCACGCAGCCTCACTATGACCGCACTGTTTCAGGCGTCCTTACGGGATCTTGTTTCACGATTAAGTTCCCGGCAGATGGATTGGTGGGAAGCGTCTCACTAGCGACTTCCTTTGAGGGTCAGCGGGCAACTGTGCGTCAAGCTGTCGTCCAGGACACCTTCTCTGGAGGGATCATCACTCCGTGACTATCGTGATCGCCTCTTCAAGCTGTAATCTCACTTAGCCATCATTGCTTGTGTTTAACCTTCATTGTTATTTGCATAATTTTTTAATTTTTTTTAATACTTCTATCTTCTATGAGTAATGATTAAATAACTCAACCCCCTCCTCTCTCCAATACCGCTAGCCAACAACAATCGTCATATCCTGGCTATACTACAATAGAGCCTCAACATATACATGTAACCATCAGCCCTAGCTAGCCTCCAACACCCCGCCACGCTCATTCGCCAAGCCGAGTCATTTACCAGTATATAGACACCCACAGATCGGCTTGACGACATTGTTACTCTAACCAAAATGGCTTATCAAAAATGGCGTCCGCGATGGAAGACGTCATGCGCCAATCACCTGCCGATCTCATCAAGACAGGGGGTCACGAGCTGGGCTCCTCTCCAATAGCAATCTACCTCGACTACCCCGGCTTTGCGGACCCTCACGATCGCACTTAGAACACAGGCGAAAGCGAAGCTGCGGCCAAACCGCCCAGGCGAGATATAACGCCTGCGAAAGGTCAACCCTGCGAGGCCAAACTTTCAATCGGTATTGCGGGAGCCATGCCGCACGCCTGCTCGATACCTTTACAGCGAGAGGTTGGCGAATTGGAAGCTGGTACATCCACCGCCATGGAAGAGCATTATTCACATATGGATTGTGGCTCTAAACCTGCGAGCTGTCTTGGTCTTGCTCAGAACTCTGTGTCGATTAATAATGGGGCTGTTGAAAAGCAAGGGATGACTTTTGAAGAGACGAGCCGTTCTCTATCTTCTCATCTACCATCTAATATGTCCCGACGGAGAGCAACAAGTCAACTTGCCTCCCCTATCGTTGACTTTGATTTTGCCATTGCGGAGAAGCCATACAAACAGCGTCAGAGCGGTCTACCAGCAGAGGGCCCCAAGTGCTACTACATCATTAATCCTAGAGTCCCCGAGCTGGCCTGGTACTTGACCAAGGAGAAGAACGATTCTAATTCACACGAATACGAGGTTGAAAACGTACCAACTCATCTTGTTCGTATCAAACAGAATCGCATAGGATACCTGGTTGAAACAGCCAATGGGGATGAGGTGACCCTGGCTGCTAAAAATCGACCGAGGTCTTGGACTCCAAAATGCCAGAGTGGTTGGTCCACCACAGCAGTGTCTTCTCCAGAGAAGTCTGCCATCGATACAGAAGCACCCCCCAGCAAAAGGGTTAATCAATTTGAAAGAAATGACGCGGAAGGAGAGATTAAATCACCGCTACACGATGAGTCGAATATTATCGTGGATCGCCGAGATATTCCACGCATAACCAAGAGCATTATTCATCAGTTGCACGCAGTTCGACGACAAGAACTCGCTGGTACGGCGAGTGGCTGTATAGGAAATGACGAGGCTTCTTCATCCGAGCAGCGAGATCTTGCAAATGTCATCGAGGCTGTCTTATTGGAATTTAGGAGATCAGTGCAGTGCAGTGATAAAACCGAAACGGGCGAGGAAGAAGCCACTGCTCAGAGCAAAATGCCTGCCCAGTTTGAGCTAGAAAACGAAACCCGACGCATAAGGCTGCGGCCATCTGTAGTCGCAGATCCAGCCATTACCTTGAGCATACCTCAAACTTCGTTTACTATCACGGATGCGAACCACAAACATAACGGAATCAGAGAAGAGTGGCAGCGAGGAGCGTCAACAATGACAACGTTGGTTTCACCGCAGAGCACTACCTCGATCACTTGGACGAAGCATGGCGCGCATTTGGGAGAGACGTCCGAGTCTCCATCCGAGTCTCCATCCGAGTCTCCAACTACAGCAGATAGTCCATCAGATATTCCATCAGATGAGAATTCTGAGGGTACATCTCAAACGCGCCGCACCTCGTCCTGCCATGGTCACAGTCAAGACCAAAAACTGGAGACCTCTCAAGCCTCTCTTGGAGCTCCCAGCGTCGCATCTACAATCACCTCGTTTCCGAAACTTCTTTCACGCCATTGCACCCGAGAATGGATCAGACCCCTTGCTAATTCGGAAGATCTCTATCGCAGAGCATCCACCGAATTATCCTACCAAGGAGCGGATTCTCACGCCAATCGCCCCTCACATCACGAAACGCCATTTAACGAGAGCTCATTCCCATTGTCTTGGGCTGGCGATAGTTTCCAATCTCGCAACGCTTCTGGATACTTCGCTAATGAAGCGGCGAATGACCGACGTTCAACGATTTCCCAATCTTCCCTAAATATAAAAGGGTTTGGAAGTCAAATCGGTTCGGCGGCGCACCGACGACGGAGTACCGCGTCTTACGATATAAAGGCTCCAATTTTACACGACCACTTTCTGCCAAATATTCTAAGCAAATTCTTTAATAACAATAATAGAGGAACACCTGGAAGCCCCGATTCTAAAGAAACAACGCATTCGGGCGCTTTGGCCCCTCATAACTCACCGGCTCATGGCCACTTGCCAGTGAATACTCCCAAATCTGGAAATGGGTCATTCACAGAACGAGACTCCACCGTGTTGGTGGAGGACAGAGCCAGGATACATGAAGTCCTCGTCAGAGGTACTGCGGCGGGTGGCAAGCGTCGGCGCGATACGTGTTCTGAGGATAATAGGCCTCACGTTTGTGAGGACGACATAGATAATCGAGTGAGGTGAATGACAAGATTGTACAAACCTGCGCAAGTCGCAGTCTTCTTCTTTAGTCTTTCCCCTATGTTATATCGTCTGCATAATAATAGTAATCCATTATCAAACAATTGATACTGGATATGAAGCAATGTTTGAATTTGAATGTATGCCGTAGCTGAACATCAATTACCGCATTGACAGTACGTTTCATATATGTTAACAACTCATGAATTCACAAGCTTGAAAGACCCTCTTTGAGATCGTGGTGTAGAGGGGGGTTTTTTGCCTAGCGAAATTTTCGTGCATGTCTCGTTGAATTTTAATAAACAGCCGAAGACTTAAAACGTATACATCACATCCTGTAATAAAGAGTATCATTTACAAAGATTTATGAATAAATTACTATGCTCTATATCATGCCATAGGATAGAAAAAAAAAGCGCTTACACCGCCTTTGATGCCCGTGCTTTATTTTCCCGATGCCTCTTCTCCTTAGCCGCCGTCTTCCTGCGCGTCATCCACGATTGATTCAAATCCCTCCGGTTCTCCCAGAACCATTTCTGGAAATCGGTTTTGGCGGACTGTTTCCCCTGCGCAGGGCTTCCTTCGTCATCACCTTCTCCGTCTTCCTCTTCTTCTTCTTCCTCGTCTTCTTCCTGCTGCTGCTCATAAGCTACATCATCCTCCATGTCCACGTCCTTCTCCGGCGAAGCACCCCAAAAGCGCATGCGTGACGGATGAGCCGTATCTGGGGTTGGGGCAGCACTTCGGATGTTGCGCCACTCATAGTCTTGGCGTGTAAAGGGCGTCATGGGCGGAGGGTTAGCTGGTGTGGCTTCGGAGGATACTACTACTTCTTCTTCTTCCTCGCCTGCTTCGAAAAAGCTAAATGGCTCCTCTTTAGGAGCGGACGTGGGTTCTTCGCCGTTGGGTTGCGGCCGCTTATACAGAGCCTCTAGAGGGTGTACTTTCGTGTTTAATGGTGTCTCAGGAGGTGGGATCTTAATCGCTAAAGGTTTGGTGCTTCCTGGGGTGGATTTAGATCCGCTGGCTTTGGAGGAGGATTTAGGAGTTGTCTGTTCATCTCCTTTTGGGGACTGCTCTTCCTCTTGATCTGATGTGTCGCTCTCGCTTGAATCATCGCTTGAGGTATCGCCGCCATCATCTTTCTTCTTGTTTTCAGCCTTGCTTGCGGCGGGGAGAGACACTTTTGACGCTTCTTCAAACTCTTCCTCAGACTCGTCTTCGGATGATGTACCTTCTGACGAAGTACCACTGTCGCTGGTGCTATCGTCTTCTGGCTCTTCAGACACTTGTTTAGGTTTAGGAGCTTTCTTCGGTCGCTGAGGTGCCTTTGGTTTCTCTTTCTCCTTTACCTCTTCCACGATATTACCCTCTTCGTCGACCCATCCCTTTCCCTCCGCATACTCGGTCGCATTTTTTCGATCTGATGCCACAGAGGTTTTGAGGAAACTGGGAAACTTTGTAGTTTTCTCAAATTCATGAATAACAACCTGTCGTGAGCTGCCCTTCTTCTTGCTCCTCTTCTTGTGCTCCAACTCTTCGGGCGCCAAATTCTTCATGGTGTTTGGTGGCAGCTTTGTCTTCAACAGGCACTCCTCTCCCTCTGTGTATTTGGATTTTGGTCGCTTTCTCTTCTCCTTTTCTTTATCTTTATCTTTGCTCTCCTTGTCCTTCCTGTTCTTCCTCTTGGTTGTTGTTGGCATCTCGGTCCATCCTCGTTTTATTTGGCGATCAAGCAGCGCAACGCCTTCCAAGACATCTGGCTCCCGCTTTCGTTTCTTCGAGCCATCTTTAGATGACTTCTTCTTCTTTTCGGGAATCTCATCTTCCTCTCCCGTCGGCTGTATCCGCGCCTCTGGACGGGCCTTTTCAACACGCATCTTGCAGCCCTTCAGCGTTGTCCCGTTCAGCTTCCTTCTCAATTTTTCCGCGTCTGCTTCAGGAAGGTCAACAAATCCGTATCGCTTCTCCGGGAATGTTTCAATCGTATGGTAGGAGATATTGCGAGCGACCGGCAGTACTGAGGCGGGAATCACAGCCTTGACCAACTCGGTGTCAAGCGGCGTGATGTGAAGGCGGACAAAATCGCTGGTGTCGCCCATTGAGAATTTCCCGAAGACGTATTCGGCTAATGTACCGCCTTTTGCAAATTTATCCAAGCGCGCACCAAGAATTCACGATGTTGCGACGCAATTAAGCGCCCGACAAAAAAAATATCCTGGAAGCGTGCAAAGTCGACAAGGAGCTTTGGAAATTTTAGCGGGTCTAAGAGCGCGAGGACGGAGTAAGGGTCTGGGTTGTTCCGCGCCGCTGATTGCCTAAGTAAAGTACCCAGCTCCTAGTAAAAATGCTGCTACCCTAAAGCTGGCCATAATTTGTTTGGTTCTGAGGCTATAAGAGTTGATTGTTGTAAAGAGATATTGTATGTCTACTTTGTAAATTGGCATATTCCGTGAAGAAGCTAAGCTAAAAGCCTGTGGGTTTTGTTATTCATTGTCAGCTACTTCCATTTTGTATAAGTTGGTGTGAAATCCAACTTGTACTTCAAGTTCGCTCCTAGGAAATATAGCATATTTGGGAAACATGCTATTATTAAACAGGAACTCAGGAAACTCATCTTTTATAGCCACTAGAACTGTACAGCTAGAGTCATTTGCATGTCTATTAAAGTCTCGTGCTACTATAAGCCCCATCTTGTATCATGATTTGGGCCATCCCTCTAAGATGCCTTTCGTAATGTTACATAAATTTACAATAAACCGCGTGCGCCGCTCTGTGTATCGTAAAAAGCCTGCCATCTTCTCTACAAGCGAGCATATTTGATTGTTTTATACATTGGGTGATAGGAGATCGTATTTGACGCATCGTTCCACCTAGAGACACGCATGTTAGCATAAAGAAAACTCATTATTCCCACCACGAAGAGAGAAGGAGAGAGTCTATATAGAAGGTACTCACATCGTCAACGCTAGCCTGCAGAAACTTCCTCGTCTCTAAGCCCATCCACAGCATGATCATCGAAAAATCGCCGCGTTTCGCCATCTTCGCACCACTTTGGGCGCTCAGCTGTCTCAAAATCGGTAGTGAACTGCTCAGCAGATCGACATCAGGGTTCAGACTTCGGCCGATGCCCTCAAGAAGGAGAATGCTGATGACGACATTGACGAAGTCACCCTCCAGGCGCACGTGATGGTTGCGCACCATGGAGAGGACTTCCTGCAGGATGTCGCCGATTTTGACGTTGCCGAGTGCGAGGGTACGGCTTTTCACGCTGAGGACGAGATGCTGCATTCTGAGGGCAAATACTTCCTTGTCGATGACGGCCTCAGGTTGACGACAGCGCTCGCACATGAGATTACCCGCCTTGTAGCCGTCAAACTCAGCGACAGCTCGGAACAAGGCCAGGAAATTGTCGCGATTAGGCGCATTCAACTCCGTCACAAGACCCGTGTCTATGAAAATAAGTTGCGGACGATATCCCTCCGCATCGATCTTGGCCAGTTCGGCTTCCCATGCTGATCTATCCTTGCGGTGTCGGTACGGGCGTAGCCGTTCTAAAACCTGTTCCGTGACATCCAGCTGATCGCCATCTGAGGGAGGGGGTTTCTTAGGAGACCGACGCAGTCGAAGATCTGGCTGCGCGGATTGATAGAAGCGGACCATAATATTGCCCGGGTGCAAATCAGCATGGACGAAATTATCTAGCAGCAGCATTCGAAAAAAGGCGTCCAATCCCTCATTAGCGATATCATGCTGGAAGACGCCGCCTCCGCTTTCCATGAAAACTGCCAGAGGTATTCCTTGAGCAAATTCTTCAATCAGCACATTGCGAGTGGTGAACTCAGAATAGGGGAAAGGAAACGAGGCAGTCGTCCTGTCCTTGAAGTTCTTCCTGAAGCTTTCCAAATTAGCAGCCTCTATTCGTAGGTCCAGCTGGAGCTTCATCATTTGCCCAAATTGAGCAACCTCGTCTGGTAGAGAAAGCCACTCGATTGTCGGAATGGCATTGAGCATCGTAGCAAAGAAACCCATGATTTTCAAATCTCTCCGCACTATGCGTTCAACCTTGGGATGCAATACCTTGACTGCAACGTAGGTCGACGGGACTTGTTTGGGCGAACTTTTCAACACAGTCCTCACGTGGTGCTTTACATTCTGAGATAGAGGCCGTGGTTCCCCTGAGTCGGACTCCAGATCTTGCGGCGCAGCGAGATCAGGTTTGAGCTTTGCCTTGTAGACTTGCGCGATTGCACCAACTCCCAGAGGTGTCTCATAGAATTCGTCGAATACATCTTCGAATTTCCGTCCATTGAATGCAGCCTCGACTGTCTTGCGAGTGACACGCATGGAATGAGCCGGAGCATTCGAATGCAGCTTTGACATTGTATCGCACATGGCCGTGGGGAAGATATCAGTCCTCGATGCCGCCCATTGCCCGAGCTTGATAAATGCTGGGCCTGCTAATTCCATAGATCTCACAAGGAAGCCATACCACCAAAGAGTGCCGCTTCTTTCGCCATCTTTATCAGAATGCCGCCGCCCAAACCAGATCGCAGGAACCGAAAGAATGACGGGTACGAAAATAACCAATAGGTGTAAGAACCTTGTTCCGGTGCAAATTGGCTCCCAGACATAACATTCCCACAACAGTAAGATCTTGTGCGCAATTCGAGAGATTCCCCGGTCGTCATCGTCAATGGACCTCCGGATCTCAGCTCGGGAGGCTTCCAGCATGCGATACTCGCCTGTCTCATCAGTGTCTCCATTATCCGCTTGTAATAGCTGGACAAAAGCCCCTGTACCTAGTGCAGCCACGCCAGCCGAAGCCTGTAATGTTATTCGGCTCCTTGGACTTCCTCTCCATCCTATCCGCCTCGCAGTGTGAATCCAATTACACGGTCCAGCATTGCCTCGGCATACAGTTTGACGCAACAGATACGGTCGAAACAAGGTGCGCCCACAAAGCCGACCAAAGACAAAGTCGGCTCTCATATCGGCGGACAATCACGCGGACTCAATTCCAGGCCGGTACAGGCCGTAATCATAGTCAAGGCCTCATGAAGAGTTTCTGTAGTTCAGGAAAATAGAGCATCGACCAGAAATCACAAGCTCCTTGCAGAATCCCTGCAATACGGGAATCGGGAATCGGTGACGTAGAGGCAGTGTCACGGCGATTACCCGGCTAAACACGTGCTCAACTGGCCTCCGGCAGCTAAGTAAAAAAAAAAAAAGTTCGGGTTTGGCCGATTTAGCTTAAGAAATTTTTAGCCTTAGATCTCATCCACTCCGCTATTCTCCGAATTCCTTGTTTATCCCTACAACTCTTTCGCATTTGCAGCTGACAGCACATATTTGCTTATTATTTTTTACAAGTATTCAATATTTCCTATAATCACTGTATCTCACAATGGGCTGGTTCTGGGCTGAATCCGCCCCTTCACCGGCCGGCCTTCCTAAAGGACACCCGTCCGTGTCATTAAATAAAGAGCCTCCGGTATGATGATCGACTCGAATCAAACCCAGTAGAAGCTCACGTATAGCAGGCCGGATGTCCCATGCACCAGAAATCCGCCGATTCACTCAACCCGCACAATTCCAAGCCTTCAGAGAAGCCGTCAGAAGCTTCCGGATGCCCAGTACCTCATGGTTCGTCATCACCATCACCGACATCTGGATGCCCAGTCCCTCATGGCTCGTCACCACTACCGCCATCTGGATGCCCTGTGCCCCACGAATCCCGCAATAAAGAAGAACCCAAGTCGGTACTCTCTCAACTCAACCCTTTGAATTACATGTTTCGGGATCTATCACAGAAACCTGCGCAAGATCAGGCGATTGTGTTACCGACCGAACGAGAGGAATCTACCATCCCTAGGGGAGACGGGGACGGCACGTGGGAATATCCTTCTCCCCAGCAAATGTACAATGCCTTGTTGCGCAAGGGCTATACCGATACCGACATTACGGCAGTAGAATCCATGGTCTCTGTGCACAACTTTCTAAACGAAGGCGCATGGCAAGAAATTCAGGCTTGGGAAGAGCGGTTTGCGCGAGGGTTATACAGAGGATGGCAGGTCTGCAAGCGAGGAGAAGAACACGCGGCAGAGGAGCTGGATCGTCACTGGGATGGAACAAGCACCACCCCAACGCTCATCCGGTTCCAAGGCCGGCCCAAGGACCTCACCCCGAAAGCCACGATGCTGCAGGTCCTGGGCTGGATTTACCCTGCCAAGTTTGGGTAAGATAGGATTTGCAAAATCCGTATGAGAACAAAATTGGCTAACAGTAGATAGAACTGACCTCCCATTCGATCGCCACGACTGGTTCGTCTCGCGAAACGTCAACGGTGAACAGAAAGAGATTCGATACGTCATCGACTACTACTCTGGAGAGCCCGAGCCAACTGGCGAGCCCGTCTTCTACCTGGATGTCAGACCTGCCGCCACGCCTCTAGGAAGCGCAGAGCGAATCATCCGATGGAGCACTGACGTGTGGTGGAAGGCTATCGGAGGCGACCAGCGAGAGCAGAACCCGCAGCCCTTTTTTCGCCACAACGTTGTCAAGTCCTGATGCTAAATGATGATGCGTCTACACCGTCTTTGTTTACAATTCTCTGCTCTGAATTTAATGACCATGTTTGTGCTTTGTATACTATCACGAATGGAAAAGGCGTTACTGTGTAATAGATATTATTAGGTTGCTGTATATTCAGCTTGTATCGAATTTTATGAGTGCTAAATGTGTCTATTCATCCATTTTGGCGTTGTATCTTATCGACATATTGTCCTACTAGGACTTAGAGGATTTAACTACCTGGGTAGGTAGATATGATAGCTTGTCTATCTGGCTTAGCAACACTTCCTCACACTTCAACATAAGGAAAGGAAAGGAATTTAAATAAAGAAATAAGTCATTGATTAGGTATGTATGTATTGATTTTGCTTGACACCCCCCTTCGCTTAGCAAAACAAGCAAAACATATTTCATCCGCCGCTTTATCCACGCTTTATACAATGTTACCCTGGCATCTACAGACACGCTTATGTTAAACAGAAGATACTTCTGAACCAACCGGTGTTTCTACATTATTATTTCCTATAAACGCCCAACAAGCAGCTAAAATATTGACCCCAAGTTAATTAGTTAAAAGGAAGAAAAAGAAATGAAGTGGCATGAAAAGTTTCGTCACCGTCGAAGAATGAATCGTAGCAAGAGCTCTTTTGATTAGCTTTCTCATTCTTGTGACGTGGGCGAAGCCTCCCTTCGTTATATATACTTGCTGGTACGCCGGCATAATTCGTTTGGTCTTGATTTCATTGATTTGCCATGTTTTTGACTCTCGTTGAAAATCGAGCCATATATTAGTCTAGTTGTTGTTGAATAGACATTTATCGTATAAGCAGCGTTTGTGGCGCCCTTTCCACCTAATCATGTAGCAGAAATTCTTCAATCTGTGCTGGCGCTGAGATCCATCGGCTTCTCCCACAAGTTACGAAGGAGAGTCGTCATACCGTCCTCTTCCTCGCCTCCGACCAAGCTAGAGCCACTAAGTCTTTCGCTAAGTCGGTTCATATCGTCTCCTTCAAAACTCGAGCCTGCGCCATTGGTTTTTACTGATGCCGTCCGCCTGATTGAGGGCGCTTGGCGTCCCTCTGGCATGCTAACGTTTCGAATATGACGAGCAGTGAGATCTGATGATCGTTTGCTTGCTGTCGTAGAGCCAGTGTTGGTACGAGGGATTCTCTTAGTCTTCTCTAACCCCGGTAATTGGCTGAGGCGGTTCAATGACCTCACAACAGGATTTTGGTGACGCCGGACGACCAAGTATTCCATTCCCGTCCGCTCCAAGAGCTTCCCAACACGGGGATCTCGGCTGTTGCCCCCATCATGTCCCGGATCTCCAATGCCAATTAAAGGACCGGCTCCTGGGGCCCCACCAACACCAGGTACTGCCTGTCCAGGTTCGAGGGATGAGCTAGCTCGCTGCAAGTTAAGCTTTTGCTGTGTGCGCGATGTGATTGCCGGGGGGGCAGCTGTTCTTCTGGCAGGTTTAGGTACCAGAGCGCTATTTTCACTCTCTATCGGAAGCGCACTTTCGCTAGGAGGATACTCGTGGGATCTCGATAGGTTGGCCATTGAATGCGGTCGTCGTGGAATATCTTCAGATCGGTGGGAGCCTCCTCCACGAACCGGATTGTAGAATGAACCCTCGCTGGTTAGGCCCGAGCTTGGGACTTCAACGAAGCGCGAAATAAGCCCATCTTCTTGACTTTCTGTCGGTGGGGAAGGCTCATGGCTGGTCGAGGCGGGCGATAAATGCATGGGAGTAGCCTTTGCCATATCTGTGGACATTTGGGGTGGAGCGCCGTGAGACGAGGTTCTCTGCAGTAGTCGCGTCGTCGGGTAATCTTTTCGCTCTGCTGTTTTGCGAACGGGTGACGATGATACTTCAGGCTGCGCTGCTGATGCTTCCGCTAATGACTCTGCTTCTGCTAATGACCCTGCTTCCGCTAATGACTCTGCCTCCGCTAATGACTCTGCTTCTGCTTGTGCCTCTGCTTGTGCCTTTGCTGATGCCACCGCTGACGCCGCTGCCAATGCGCTTGGAGTTTGCGGGCGAGAATTTGCCGCACTACTCCCGGGAGGAAAAGAAGAATGAGTGCTGCTGTTTAGTGAGCCCTTTCGCGACAAATAAGGCGAATTAGAGCCACTGGCATCAACCCATTCGTCTTCTGGGTCCTCCGAGCCGAGGTCGAAATGGACCTGGGACTTTGTGGCTTTGTGAATGCCGGTGCCGCTGGAGCTGCGTTTTAGCTTGTCGGAGGATTTCGTGCGCTTGCTGATCTCGACGTGCGAACGATTGCGCTTCAAGTTGCTCTGCGAGAGGCTTTTGGGGAGGGTGGTAGCTGAGTCCGGTTGCGGCAATTTGACCTCGCTGGTCGCGCGGCGGTGCGGCACTGGTCGCTGAGCGAATTGGCTCTCAAGGTCGGTGGGCGAGCCCTGCTTCCTAGCCAGGTTAATTCTGGAGGAGCTGTTGTGCGGTTTGTGCAATGCCTTGCTGGAAGAGGGCACACGACCGTGTAGGCGGCCAACGTGGCGTTGTTTCTGATGTTTTGGGCGTGGATGCGGATGGCCTGAAGAGGTGACAGTGTTGGCGTCGCTCTGGTCGCTGGCCTGATGGTTGAGGGGAGGGCGCTTTGATTGGCCCCCGGTCGTGACAGATGCAGCTGCAGATGCAGATGCGCTGTCTTGGTCACTCTCCGAGGACATGGCTGCTGCGATTTTGCGCTGGCTGGGCCGCGCTGGGCCAGATTGCTCAAGACGGACGAGCCGGCGACGACTGTTCTGGCACTATGGCAGAGGAGCTGCAGAGGAACCACCTCGAATCGATTGCTGCGATGCGATGCGATGCGCAGAGCCGGACTCAACTCTGGACTCGGCGGACGGCGGGCTTGTAAGTGCCTATGGACTACTAACCCGGCACCGAAAGGGTTCCTGGTGGAGGGTGAGACACGTGTGAATGGCTATAAAGGGTGGTTGATGTCGGCTCAAAGCGACGCGATGCGACAGGCGGGTTTCCGAACGGTCCAGGGGGGGGGGGGCAATTGACGGCGGCACCTGTAAAAAAAAAAAGTACTTAAGGCATCCAGCACAGCTGAGCGGGAAAAGGGTCAGAAATGGGAATTGGCGCGGGAGAGAAGGGATGAAGGATGCAAGGTGAAGGATGCAGGATGCAAGATGACTGAAGGAAGAGGAGAGAAAAGTTTAAGAGAGACAGAAAGACGGTGACTGGGCTGGCTTTAGAAGGAGAAAAAAAAGTGCGATGCGTTTGCTGCTCGCGGCAGGTGGAGGAGGGTTGAACAAAGTGTAATTGTCATGCCCTAATAAAGGAATAGTCGCTCTTCCCGAGACAGACCGCCGAACCGGGTCTTGGATGCAGACGGAGAGACAAAGGAGATGGAGATGGAGGGTGGCCCAGCCAGCGCAGTGGTTGAGGCTGGACGGCGAGGCTTCTGTCGGGTTTCTGCTTTGTTTGCTCTTTGTGCCCCATCAAGTTGCCATCAAATACGAAGCAAACCGGAGAGCGCTCTGGTGCCAGCAGAATCCGCTATTTCGCATCGCTAACTGCAGTACGGAGTACTGTACTTCGTACGGAGCAGCCTTTCAGTGAACCAACTCAATGCCAATGGTGATTCTCTATTAGATTATAGTAGTTCATACTATGTACTCTGTACTGCGACTGGCATTACAGTACTCAACACCGCTTATTATGTCTTCTTTTTCGTTCCGTTCCCAGCTCTCTCTCTCTGTTTCTCTCTCTTCGTTGTTGGCTGGAATGCAAGGAAGAAAACAGTCCATGTCTTAGCTCTAATCAACCACCTTATTCAGTACATAGCATAATTTGCGTCATACTGCGCATTGGCTACTACCAAGCACTGCCCCTAGTACCGAATAGGCGCTGTCTCTGCTCCATCCTGGATTCCTGTACTTCCTTGGCGTTCCACGCTGCGTTTGGGCCGCATCAGGTAGTCCTACCATCCAATCTCGCTCCCCCAGAAATGGCGAATCCGGGCCCATCCAATGTTTCAATATTCAGTTGAGTGGCGCACCGGTGAAGGGCTTTTTGTACTCCGTACACCATTTGGAGATTGGACGACCAGCTTTCTCTACTAACAATGAGGCTTGCCATGCAGCCTCTCGGAGCGTCCAGCCAACTACAATCGAGCGAAACTTCACCTGCCAAGGTCATCTCGATTAAGAGATGTACCGTACACGTACACGCACTTGCGTCGGCCATCGACACTATTGTTAAAAGGCCGTGGGGGGTTTTCAGGCTCTGTCTGGGATGAGTGATTCTCGGCCATATGGCTGCTGCCTAGAGTTGCCCAAGCTGTGTGCGTCGTTGCCCAATATCCTCGAGATTGCTGGAAACTTGTTCCAACGCTATAGACACATCAGCTATCATCTCCACACAATCCTTGCTCACAGCGTAGCGATGACGTTAAGTTCTCCAGAATATTCCATTGCCGTGCTCCTCTTTTGATCAGCCTTCACAAACAACACCTATGCTTGACATATGTGGTGATTGATCGTAGAAGAAAAGGCTACGGAGTGTGGAAAATACCTAGTAGACGGACGAATCGAAGTAATACGCGTACTCTTAGCTTTAGCACCGATCCCGGAGTGGTAGAGTGAGATTGACAAATTCACTGCTCTTCAACTACGGAGAATAACAACGCCGAAGTATGGATACTTGAAATCGAACGTTTCGGCATGTTAAAATCATTACTCCAATTCTATTAGGAATGCTCTATCAATTAGGCTAGTGTGTCAACTTGATACATCTTTACCAACCACCTGGTAGCGTAAATCGCAACCAGTATGAATCGTCACGTGACTCATCGTAATATCTGATACGGCACTTTAGCCCCACAATCCGATTCTTAACTCCATAGAATCGTACAGAGCACGTACGGAGTCGCAGTTTGAGCTTTAGCCACTTTTTGAACTCCAAAGCGTCGCGACATCCTCCATCAGCCTCTTCTTATCTAATTTTAGTCTCCGTGTAACAGACGGGCCATCTGTTGAATAATGTCTTCAATCTCAGAGCTCCAAGCCGAGCGACAAACATACCAGGAACAGGTACGAACTAAGACTCTCGCCGCCCTGGTCCCATTTTCCATTTTCTGAGGCCCGCTGCTAACCCAGGTTTAGCTGGATCTTGTATTTGGCCAGATCCGCGATGACCCCGATAATACTGAGCTCAAGGCTCTCCAAGGAGAGCTGAAGAGCTTCGTTGACCTCCTCGACGAAAACATCGCCGATTTGAAATCGAAGCAGGCGCCCAAACCTGATCCAAAGCTAACCGCGCCACCTCCTGAGCCGGCCAAGTGGTCAAAAGAGAACCATCCTGCCTTTAAAAAGGCTGCACCACCGGCCGAGGAAAAAGATGAGGTTGTCGTACACTACCATGTCAATGATTCCGTCTTGGCAAAATGGATTTCGGGCGATAAAGGTTTCTATCCAGCGCGTATCACATCTATTACGGGATCTTCAGTGGATCCCATCTACATTGTAAAATTTAAGGCCTACGACAATACGGAAACGCTCCGGTCAAGAGATATCCGTCCTATTTCCAATAAACGAAAAGCCGATGGTCCTCCCTCGGCAACGACCACCCCAGTGGCTACTACGCCGGCTCCCGGAGTTGTCAGTTCGGCCGGCGCCACGATGTATCCAGATGCGAAGAAAGAATCAGAAGCAGAAAAAGATGCTGCTAAACCGCCCAAGCCAAAGAAGATTAAGGCCAAGAAGGAATTGGAAGCTGGAAAGTCCAAATGGCAAGACTTTAACGCCAAATCAAAGTTTGGTAAATCTAACAAGAAGGACTCCATGTTCCGAACACCCGAAGGAATCCATGGAAGAGGTAAATTATACAAAAACTGACAGTATGGCGAATACACTTTGCTAATTTTTCTGGCCTAGTTGGATTCACTGGCTCTGGAAAGTCAATGAGCAAGGACCCTACACGTAGCCGCCACATCTACCAAGTTAATGAAGAGCTCGATTAATGCCCTGCTTGGGAAGATTTGAGCTGATGACAAAGAATTTAGAGGCGTTAGGGAGTTGGGAAATTATTGTTGATAACGCGGTAGTATGCCTTGCGATAAGTTGTGGAAGAGGCTAACCTTTATGCATTTGGCTTTTTTTACACCAGAACATTGATATCGCGGTTTTGAGAAGAATTAGGTTATGGGAGTATTGGTTGCTATTTGGCAATTTTGGCCGAATACCAGATGCTTTATCCAAGAATAGGCCCCCCTTGGGATCTGGAATGGATTGCTAAGTTACGATGGCAGGTTCAACGACCACCCTTTCATCAAACGATGTTTAAATTCCCGAATATGCCGTCTAAATCTGTTACGTTTTTTTTTTAAAAAAAAAGAAGAAGAAGAAGAAGAAGAAAGAGTTAGTGATTGTGACGCTCGACCTCCTTTAGGTTGATCTTGGGGCAAATGGCTCTAGCTATATCGAGAAACGCTGATGCTCGTTCGCTGGATGGTTCAGAGACGACAGTCGGCTTTCCTTTTTCCCCGTCATCACCAATATTGGGGTGAAGCGGAATGTCTCCTAGAAACTCAATCTCATGGTCTTGACACAGCTTCTCCACCCTCTTATTTGATCCAAATACGTGAGTATCCTGATGGCAGTGAGGGCAGTTAAAGAGAGACATGTTCTGCACCATGCCAAGGATATTGACACCAACTGTTTTAAACATATTGATGCCCTTGACCGCATCTTTTGTTGCTAAAGTATGTGGCGTAGTGACGATGACAGATCCTGGGCTGATTAGCATATGAAAGAATAAGAACAATTGTGCTCAATGTGAAAAAGAAACGGCTGCTTACCGTCCACTATAATTTGCTGGGTAATAGTCAACTGCGTATCTCCTGTCCCGGGAGGCAGATCCAACACAAGGATATCTAAGCCACCCCAGTCTACTTCGTGAAGAAGCTGCTGAATCGCCTTCATAACCATCGGCCCTCTCCACACAACTGGAGCGCTCTCACCCACGAGATAGCCCATTGACATTGTCTTCACCCCGTAGTTTGTTAAAGGTACTAGCTGATTGTCTGGAGCCGTGTTAGCCAGAATATCATGCTAATAATGGGAGCCGCTTCACTTACTGCTGGATAGCCTGGGCTCTCCTGATAGATCGAATAAAGTGGGGATAGATGGACCGAAAATGTCGGTATCTAGTATTCCAGCGCGGAATCCAAGTCTAGCAAAGGCTAGTGATAGGTTTGCTATTTTTACTCACTTGTAAATTTGCCACATGACTACTTATTTCTTTGAGATAGACGGTATTTTGGCCACGTACCAGCAACAGTGCTTTTGCCAACGCCACCTTTGGCGGAGGATACTGCAATGATTTTGTCTACTCCGGTAATCTTCCGCCTTTGAGGCCGTTTCGGCCAACTTGGCGGAGTGCCAGATCGAGGGAGGCCCTGAGGTATTGTTAGCAGAAGCCTCTTAATGTAGAATGTCGATATCTCACTAGTGGGTTTTCATGCTGAAGAGCTCTTACAGCCCGGAAGAGCAGTGAGGAAGTAGAGCGCATTATGTAGATTACACTGAGAAATCCTGACAATACTTTATGAAAACATCAATAGTAAACTATAGACTATCTCAATTAATTCGAATCATTTAGGTGACGTGACGTAAGGTGCTAACTTTGGTTAATAAAGGTAGTATTCAGCCTCTACTCAGTGAGGAATAATTGTGTTGTAAGAAGCTCTCTCAGATAATATTGGAGAACGGAGCTCTAAGATACCAACAGACCCACTTATAAGCCGTGGATTGTTAGCACATTTCTAGTCAACTTGTATTTCATGCAAGCTAATTTCTGCCGCTACTCACCGCCTAAAAGTTCAGACTCGCAGATGTCCCTGGACAGCAGAAAAAATCCCAACGTGGGGTGCCAGCAAGTTCACTTTCAAGCGTCAGATCACATCCAAAATGGCCAAAGCAAAAGGACGCGCAAGCGAATTCCAGGACCCAGATGAGGAATTGGCCAAAGGTATTATAACCTGAGATTATGCTCTCTTACTCCTCTACTATATACTAATAACCAGTAGATTACGATCCCGAAGCCAATGGGAACAGCGACAATGAGAATGGAAGTGGTTTGAGCGAAGATGAGCGCGCTGGCACAGAGCATTACGTGACAGTTGGCCACAGCAATCTTAGAGAGAAAGAAGGAATTTCTCTGGGACGCCAGTATCAAGGATCTCGAGTTTCGCGCCAGGCTCTAGAAGAGGGCAGCGAAGACGAGGAAGAGGAAGAGGAAGAAGAAGATGATGATGAAACTGGTTCAAGCGATGACGTCGAATACGATGACCCAGAGACTGCCGATTTAGCGGCTGATACTGCAGAAGCCAGCGACTCAGAAATCAGCAGCGATAATGCTCTGGCGGAATCTGATACCGAGCGATTGGACGCCTTCGTATTCCGGGGCAGCTCAAAGCCTAAACAGCCGAAGAGCAAGCGAGCCACTGCAACGGACTTCATGTCTGCATCTGAGAACGAAGAGGTCTCCGTCGAGGCAGAGAATGATGGCGGAGCACACGTTGCTGGATCGGATGAAGATGAAGATGAAGATGAAGACGAGGATATGGACGATGGTCTGGATGCCTTGCTAAATGGTGATGGAACCTCCGACGAGGATGAAGAGGAGGAAGAGGAGGAAGATGATGACGAAGATGAAGGCGATGACGATGACGATGAATCAAGCAAGCAAAACGCCAAGCCTTCCCTAGAGGCTCCATCAAACCAGACCGAAGTACAGAAAGGAATCGCCATTCAACAACAGAGGAAAATCTATGATGGGCTACTAAACATGCGCATCCGACTCCAGAAAGCACTCGTCGCGGCAAACACATTCCCTACTTTGGATTCAGACTCAAGCTCAGAGACGGAGGCTTATGAGGCTGCTGAAGAAGCCGCTATTAAGCTGCTGAATACTATCAGCGGCCTTCGAGAAAACCTAGCCCCTCCAACTGCTGCGGGCAGTAAACGCAAGCGAACACTGGATATTGACTTTTCCAACCAACAAATTTGGGAGCAGATTCAGGAAGATGATCGAAGGGCTGTCAAATTCCGAGAAGATAGGCTGGACAAGTGGTCTCGCAAGGTGCAAAGCGTGACTGTGGCCGCGCCAGCAAGCAGACTTGGTGCAAAGCCTAAGACGCTTATCAGTGCTCTACAAGACCAGCTTGCCAACCCCGATGACCGCCTTGCCAAGCGAACGCGAGTGCCTCGATCCTGCGCACCAGTCCAGGCTTCCAAGAAGGTTACTGAGAGCGGGGATATCTACGACGATGCTGACTTTTACCAACTCCTGTTGAAAGAGCTCGTGGATCAGCGCACTGTAGAATCTGCCGCAGAGCAGTCAAACGCCGTGGCTTCTGTTATGCTCACCGCCAACAAGGAGGCCAAGTCTCGAAAAGTCGTGGATAGAAAAGCAAGCAAAGGACGAAAGATGCGATTCACGGTGCACGAGAAACTACAGAATTTCATGGCTTCGGAGGACAGGAGAACCTGGGAACAGGGGGCAATTGACCGCTTCTTTGGAACTCTATTTGGCCAGAAGATGGAATTAAACGAAGAGGAAAGTGAAGATGACGAGATGGAGACTCTGTACAAACAGGATGAAGGACTCCGGCTATTCAAATAAGAGCAAAGGTTCGGAGGTTTTTAATTATTATATAAGATGGTGGCATTGATAGACGGCTAGGAAAGGCATCAACCAAGTTGGACAAAAGCTACGTTGTTAATCACTGCTTTCACAACAGCAAATAATCCATAGTATTGCGTGTTTTGGTTCATATTTTGATTTATGGATCCTAGACTCTGTTATGTTAAAGCCTAACTCCAGTAGGCAATATGGACAACAGATGGAATACCGATATGCCCCCGCCCTCTAGCTACTCTAACGCAATGACAAATGCTTGTAAATCTTACAATGTATATCATATAACTGATCATTCACTCATTAAGCAATCGCTATCTGGTTTGTATCTCCAAAGGTTTGGGATGCGCCATTCCGAATCCGAATCCGAGCCGGAACGTTCCTCTCGGGCGCGGGCGGGTTTTCTCGGCTCTTCCCCACAGCGCGGAAGTGCCCCGTTCCATCCCACCTTTGAATTCCGAGTGAAGGAATACCGGGAGAGCTTAAAGCTTGAAGCTCATTTTTCTTTTCTTTTTCTTTAATCAAAGAAAGTTGCTAGTAAAAATTCCAGAGATCTTGTAGAGCTTCTCAGGACTAAGGAAAAAAAGAAAGATGGCTTCTACAACTTCTTGGGTCCCATTGGACCGAAATGGCGACTTCTCGATTCACAACTTGCCCTTTGGTATCTTTTCCGAGGGCAGCTCGCAGCCCCGCGCTGGAACTAGAATTGGTGACTTTGTCATTGATTTGAGGGCGCTTGCTGGTGATGAGCAGGTGAAGCAGCAACTGAACTCGCTTCGTGACCTAGAAGCAGTCTTTGGACATACATCTCTGAATGCCTTTGCTGAGCGGGGACGCTCCGTGCATCGTGCCGTGAGAGGCGATCTTCAGCGCATACTAAGCCAATCGACAGACGTGCCGGCGATTCTGAAGGACAATGAAGCGCTTAAGCAAAAGGCACTGATTCCGGTCGAAAAAGTCAAGATGCACTTGCCGATGCAGATTGGAGACTACACTGATTTCTACGCGGGCTACCATCACGCCTACAAAGTTGGTGTCCTGTTCCGAGGACCTGACAATGCGCTGCAGCCCAACTACACGCATCTCCCCGTGGGCTATCACGGCCGCTCTTCCAGCATTGTTGTGTCCGGGACTCCTATCCGTCGACCCCGTGGCCAGATCCTCCCCAACCCAGCTGCGACCCCCAAAGAGCCGATAAACGTCCCTTGCCGCCGATTAGACTTTGAGCTGGAGCTTGGCTGCTTTATTTGCAAGCCCAATGAGATGGGCGAGTCAATCGACATCAGCAAAGCCGACGAATACATTTTCGGATTTGTCCTCCTAAACGACTGGAGCGCCCGTGACATCCAGGCTTGGGAATATGTCCCCCTGGGGCCATTTAACGGAAAGAATTTTGGCTCAACTATCAGTCCTTGGGTTGTTCTTGCGGACGCCCTGGAGCCCTTCCGGACCGAGCCGCTGCCGAATGATACCCCTGTTCAGGATTATCTCAAGGAGACGCAAAAGCAGAGTGTGTTTGACATCCAGCTTGAAGTCAACCTTACTAGTGAGTGCCTTTCCCTTCCTGGTCATAAACACCGGTTCATCCACTCCAATTTCTTACGCAAATATGAATGCTAACCTCAAGTGTGCCTCAGCTGAGAGCGGCGATCATGTCAATTTGACCAAGACGAGCGGCCGAAATCTTCTTTGGTCTTTCCCACAGATGATTACGCACCATACCGTCGGCGGATGCCCCCTCCGGGCCGGAGACTTGCTAGGCTCCGGAACTATTAGCGGCACAGAGCCTCGCGAGCGCGGTAGCTTGTTGGAAATGACCGAGGGCGGCAAAGCTGATGTTCAGCTTGAAAAAGGTGGTGTGCGTCGCTTTATCGAGGATGGTGATAGCCTGAACATGAGGGGATACTGTGAGAAGAACGGGGTACGGATTGGATTTGGTGACTGCGAAGGCAAGATCTTGCCCGCTCATGGATCTTAACGAATCGAAAAGGAATAAACTGCATAATGTGAAATGTAATGAAATTTAGACGAATTCAAAAAAATGAGACTGGTTCCTTGCAACAGAAGCCAGGACAGACACTGGATAAAGTGCTTAGCCCATGTCCCCTGCTCCTCAGATGCCACTTAGCAAACAAAGATCCTTCGTGGGCAGGCATGATACGTGACATTGGCGTGTTTTCCGAAGGATCTTGTTTAACAAGTCCTCAGCCGCTTTGAGATAGGAAGAAATCTTTGTATGTAATAACGTTTCCCCATATTTCATTACGGAGTAACGAGCGACACCAAAGCCGTGCTCCAAGCCGTGCTCCGCGGGCCCCACGCATTGTAACCCAATCAATATTACGGAGGAATTGTGGCCGGTTTTGATTCCCACTGACAAGCGGGGGATCGGGGATTCCACATGGTTTGAGAGCCCTTGACAGGCAATGCCGCGTCGGTTATAGTACTAGGTGGTAGTACGAGTGTGTGTCTGATTCGAGGACCTCACATGAACGAGCAAAGCTAGCCAAGCGTGTTCCTCGTTTATATGTCTTGGGGGCCTGTCAAGCCAGATCCTGAGAGTGACGAGTAATATCGGATTCGACGCATCGCGCCGCCACGTCCCCACCGCGCGCGAGAACATTGCCAGTTGCGGCTCAGCTTCCTAGAGGTAAGCATACTAGGTAGTATTTGCACGCGCCAGCAGCAATCCGTAATTCAGCTGCTCTTTGTTATCTTGCATTTGTGTTACCAATGCATATTTCACCTGGTTGAGGCGGCGCTGTCAAAGTCACGTGGGCCCGGCTTTATGTTTGGTGCGGGAGCGTAGCCACAAAGTCCGAAGCGCTGCTCGGTACCTTTTTCTCCCTCTGATTCTCTCGTTGGAAGATAAAGGAAGGGCATTAGAGCGGGCGGCCCGTTGCCTGCATTCTCGCGCGCCATGGAGCAGATTGAGACGCAGGCTTCAGACTTGCGCTACCTCACGGCGCCAGTCGCCGCTTTGAGCGACTCGGCCAGTGTCTCGTACGAGACGCCGCAGTCACGGGCGCAGATGAGCCCAGGTTCCGCCATGTACGGAGACAATTCCGCGCTGCAGGCCGGCGACGACTCGCCTGGGAACGCCAATGCGAACAAGAGGAAGTCGATGGACGATGGGCCTGGAAGCGCGAAACAGACGAGGAGCAAGCGGAATCGGGTGAGTCGCAAGAGTTCTTTTGAGTGGGCGCGTTGCGATGCGATGCGATGCGATGTGAAGCACAACGTGTCGGGGGTGAGGCGAGATGCCGAAGCGGTGGAGCGCCGAGCAAGGCAATGCAAGTCTGTTGGCTGCGTTTCGCACACTGGCTCTCCCAGTATCAAATGAAAATGTTTTTTTCTTTTTTCTTTTTTTACTCTCTATACACATTTGATTGAACTCTATAGCTGACTTCATTGTCCAGTACATATCTATTGCATGGTAAGCCCACATTTAGCTGTCTCCAATGACATTCAGTCATCTATCCAGGCTAGATTTATTGCAGCCTCACTATCAATATCGCCAGCCACCTTTTAAAAGACGTATTGAGCGTGAAATAAACTGAACTATGCTGACTCTTTTGGGCGATCTCATGCAGTAACGAGTGCAAGAGGCGTAAGATCAAGTGCAATGGTGAAACACCATGCCAGCGATGTGGCAACCTGAACCTGGCTTGTCTATATGCGCCCAACTGCTGCACTAACAACTTCAAGGACTCGGATGAGTTCAAAATGATCGCGACGCAGCTAAATCGTCTCCAAGACGAAGTCAATTGGCTCAATCAGACTATGAGAAACATGCAAAGCGAGTCGCGACTTGCACCACCGGCTTCTGATCGCATCGTACCCACTCCAGGTTCGGCCATCGCGCCCTCTCCGTCACAAAGCTCAGCATCTGGCCAACGACCGGATTATCCTGGGAAGCAAACGCCATTCCAGGGTACAACGAGCATGGGATTCACCTTGGATGTGGCCAGGGAGACAATTAGTAACATGGGATGGAAGACTACCGAAGAAGGAGACGACAATGAGCTGCCACCAAATAGCCACATCCCCCCTACGTTATCAGCCCAGCTGCCTGATCCGCTCTTGGAATTTGATAAAGATGAGATGGTGCGTCTCTGTCGAGTCCACGAAGATGAAATTGGGATCATGTATCCCGTTCTCAATATCCAAACCGTTATTGCCCATGTCAAAAGCGTTTCGCTATATCTAAGAAGCCAACGACCAACTGAGCCCTTGAATGATCTTCAGACATTGCAGTTAAAGGCCATCATGTGCTGTGCTCTTGTTGTAGAAGGACATGGCCATTGTGAGAAGGCATCGCGCTTGTATGAAAGCATGGAAAATATCATTAATCGAAAGCTCATGTCAGACGGCCTTGAAGTCTCTGATCTTCCTCTCTTGGCGCTTGTCGCAGGTTATCGATTCTTGTCAAATGAGGAAGTGCTTGCATGGCGTGTCATGGGCCAAGTGGTACGGCTGTGTGTCGAGCTTGGTATTCATCAGAAGAGAGGATTGATGATGATACAAAACGAGACCGAGAGAAAGAACGCTCTTAATAGTTTTTGGTCTGCCTACGTTCTCGATCGTCGATGGGCGTTTGGGACGGGTCTACCATACGCTATCCAGGACGATGAGATTGACCCAACCTTGCCTTTACCTGTAAGTTCTTAAGCCTTTATGCGAGATAGAGCTCGGATAACTAACGCGAATTAGGATGAGTATCCTTACCTCGTAGCCATGATTACGTATTCTCGAATAGGCGCCAAAGTGTGGCGTCTGGTTTCCCATTTTGGGCCTGTTCTTGCACAAGAACTAGGCCAAGAAGAAATTGAACGACTTGACCAGGAGATCCTGCGATGGTATGAGAGTGTACCGGAAGAGATCAGAGTGCGAAGCTGGGACAAAGAAACCCAGATAACATCAACACCATCATATAACCTCCAACGGTTAAGAATATGGACATATCTACGACTCAACCAAGTAAGTCACGACCATGATAGATGTGCCAAACGCGCCCAAGTCAAACTGACAGCCTTTTAGATACGCACATGGCTGTATACCCCCGTCTTGCATAGCGCAACCAGTATCATGTCACATCCATTAGAAGCACAACGCGTTGTCGATTTAGCCAAGGACACAATCCAATACCTCCACCACCTAAACAGCACCACCAACCTATATCGCAGAACGCAAGTCTTCTACCACCAATTCCTTGCAGCAGCAATATCAGTTGTCTTTCTCGCCTCGGTACACGCCCCCGTGCGATTTAGTGCCGTCTGCCGAGAAGAGTTCTACATGGCCCTTGATTTGGTCAAGGACTTATCTGTCAAGAGCTGGGTCTCTCAGCGTCTGTGGCGAACCATTAAATCACTCAAAGACGTGGCTCCCCGATTCGGCCTGAATCCAGATGAGGACCCTCATTCGAGTGCCGCTCTGGGTATGATTGGCCTTGCGAGAGGCCACATGGACACCATGCCCGCAGGCCAGCCCATTTTTCAACATCCTCCAATGCCCCCTAGGCAAAATACAGAAAATGTAATGACCAACAATAATGGCCAAAAGATACAAAGCGAGATGTCAAGGATATTCGAGGGCTACGTTGGCCTGAATGGTGTTCAGTTTGGAGGTAGCGGAGAAGATCAACATGTACCACCTTCCCACGCTGCTCTAAGTTCACCGGATTCACAAAATGCCATTTTTACGACCGCAGATGGGACAGTATTTCCTCACATGCGTGAGATGTTTTGAAACGGGGAGAATTGAGCGTCGCGGCGGTGTATACATTGGCCAAAGGTTATAAGAGGTAAATGATGGGGCTTCAGTAGTCATACAGCAGATATAGCACAATGGGTGTGATTCCTCTTACGAGGGGATAAAATTGTAGCCAAGTTTATTGCTAATTGACAGTGACATTTATGGGTTGGTACCAAGAGCACCTTTAGAGGAGATAGTGGTATAAAATGGTAGCGTGGAGATACCTAGAATAACCTCACTTTTTTGCTCATCCTCTTTTTGTAACGATTTGTTTAAGCTTGATTAAAAAAAAAAAAAAAAAAAAAAAAAGAACGTAAATTGCTTAGTAGATAGAGTA
>JARFTM010000270.1:0-35010 GCA_030278935.1 Trichoderma polysporum | reverse complement strand
TTTTTTTTTTTTTTTTTTTTTTTTTTTTTTTTTTTTTTTTTTTTTTTTTAAAAAAGAACCCCCCGAATTGTAAAGCGACGATGCCTTGATATGTTGTTCTTTAGCGGAAACAATTGGAAACTCGAATGCAGCGATAGCAACAACTATGGTTGCTTAATGTCTAATCATGACGATCAAGAATATAGAAATCGTGAGGCTATCTGACTCATTTCGCTAGAGACTTGTGATAGCCATTCATTCGTTCATTAGCCCGGCTTGAAATGGTGGTCATGCATTTTTGTCAGCATCTCATCCATATATGAGATAAACCACGATCGGTGCAGAGTCAATATTCACGAAAATGTCTGGCAAGAGACATCCTATCTTCGCAGCCAAAGTATACAGCTGGCCATAATTGACATCTCTCTTGTTCTCGTAATCATTCTTATTTGCTACCAATCTTAGTGTTATTAATAAGTGGACCTTCTTCGATCTTTAAATGAAGACTTCAATCAGGTTTATGTTTTTCGGTACTGGGTGCTATCATAAGAAATACTACATACATACCAAGCTATATATATGGATGATAGGTAGATAACATTAGGCTAGGATTCATAAAGCTGACGAAAGAAATCAATAATCCACCTTAGCCCATTCATTCCAAAATTCACGCTCAGTAATCACTATTCCCGTCAATCCCCTCACAACTCCATACCCACCATGAATCTCTTCACCAAAACTCCATTTCGCAGATATCCCATGCATTTATCCCGCGCAGCCATCCTCTCATTCCCCTCCACAAACAAAAATAAAAACCCACCACCACAACCCTTCATCAGCCTAAACAAGAAACAGCCCTACGCCTCCTCCTCCTCCAAACCACCCCCCAGAATAATGCCTCCCAGCCCAACCTTCCAGCTCTGGGAATTCACCCTCTTCGGCGGCTGCGACATGCATGTCCTCGTCCTCCTCCAGCAGACATCCAACCAGCCCGCCCTCGCCAACCTCCGTCACAACCTCCGCCACTCCATCGCCAGCGGCACAATCAAGATCTGGCCCCGCGAGTACTCGCTCCAGGACATCGTCAACATACAGACCTCCGCCGTGGACCTGATACGGCTGTTTGAATGGACGAATGATAGTGTGGATCTTTTCGTGGCGAGCGGGAAGCTGGCCGTTGAGTTGAACGAGGCGGCTGCGGAGACGGTGGCGGACGAGGCAAGCTGGTTTGAGGACGTGTTTGCAAGTACAAAGTTTCCGAAGTGGGACAAGTTGGGGGGCAAGGTCGTCAGTATGTTTGAGGAGAAGTTTGAGTCAGAAGAGCTTGAGCCAGAAGATAATGAGTGAAGGAGTGAAAAGTATCATCACATACTACAACCACTTGAGAAGAGACATCATGTCACACACACTTCACTTCAAAGAAACAATGATCAGTTCAAGCGCACAATCGCGCATCATTACTAAAACACACTAAAACTAATAAGTCCGTCTAAATGTCCATACACACGTTCCATTCTTAAATCATCATATTCCATCCAACCCAGGGTATGCCTTAATATATCATCGATCATTCCATCTCTTGACATGTCTTTTTTTTTCATCCTGCCCTAAAAAACGCCTTCAAGAAATAAAAACAGGCGCATATAAAAAATACCCTCCTTTCATAAATGGCCATTCAACTCATGTGAAAAATGCCCTTCATCCAATATACGTTGTTCGCCAAGTAAAAGAAAATAATGGGGAGATTATACTCCGAGTACCCCTTGTCTATGAGACACATCCCAACGCATTTAAAAAAAGAATACGCTTTGATGTTTGAAGCTTGGCCAGAAGTGGACAAAATATCGTAAAGAATAAAATAGAAGAAAATGAATAAAAAGTTGTTAAAAATATTATACTTGTTGTGCTTGTTGTGCTTCTTCGCGTACGTAGGCGGATCGTTGAAGTAGAGCACTGATGTTGAGGTCCATGGGCGGTCGGGGGATCTCCATGCTTCGGCTAGGCATCCTTCGGCCACCGGGGGTTCTTGGGTGAGCCACGTTGACACGGCCACTTCGGTCCAGGATTCTTGGAGGTGACTCGTCGCCGTCTGATCCAGAGCCGTCATGGTCGTCGCCAAGTCCGTACTCGGCTAACCGAGTAAAGTAATCGGCGAGGCCATCGATGCTACTAGGCGTACCAACAATAGCGTCGTACTGGGGAGGCGGGGTCATGACCTGAGGAATATCACGACCGTCATAGACAACGGTGCCTGCGGGAGGTGGTGCAGTATCGTCCTCAAAGGCGGGCGGGTTGAAGCTGGGTGCTCGAAGCAAGTGAATGGGTCGACCGGCTCTCTCCGGTGACCAGGCTGCTGGGCTTTGTCGACCGTTTGCCGGTGGGCCTCCCGATGGAGCTCCCGAATGTAAGTGGGCGGCTTGAGGCGGGGCAGGCATGCTGTCGGCCAAGCCCTCAGGATCCGGAAGAGTTCCGGTCGAAGAGCTCGGAGATGTCTCCATGGCAATTGTCGCCGAGTCGGGGCAGCCACAGGCCGATTGATACGGAGATGGTCGGTTCATCTCACCGGAATAAGCAGGCAGATAAGTGTTTGCCTTGGTGGCGCGGCAGTTGAGGATAGTGAGGGGAGAGTCAATGCTAATCTCGAAATGGCGGCGCTTGGTGCCTGATGCATCATCGGCATCAATGCGGCTAATTCGCATAACCACCTAGTTGAAAGAATTAGTAACAAGGTTCTATTGTAAGAGAGAGTGTTTTAATTCGCTTTTAACTTACCTTGATCCAGTGGAAGACATTGACATTCTTCCAACTGCAGTCAGGGTGTAGTCGAAGAGCCTTGTTCTTGGCCATCATCTCGCACGTCGGAATCTGCACGCTGGCCTCGATCTCCGTGGAACCCCACATGTTCTCGAGGCCCAGATCCAAGTCGCCGAGGAGATTATCCACCGGCGCCGGCAACGGCTCTGGAGCCTGATTCCTCCTTACAGCCTCGTGGACTCGTCTTCTGGTAGCGGCTTCTCGAGCAACTCGGCGTTGCTCTTCCGTAAGCTCACCGCCGCGGAGAGTAATAACTTCCGAATCGGCCCATGAGGGGTCGAGCTCCTTTCCTGCCGTCTTTTCGAGAAGCAGAATCTTTCGCCCCGGGTCTTTTCTCGTCACGCGCTTGTCGTTGGTCCAGTACTCAACTGACTCGGTGATGTAGACCTTGAGCTTGTGAACTTGAACCTTGGCCAAGGGTGTGAGCTTGAATGCGATGGGGATCTTGGCTCCAATGGGGAAACTCTTTCCGGAAACCATAATGTCATAGTGGAGCTGGTCCTCCCACTGTCGGCTAATGGAAATAGGCTCAGACATCTCGAGCGACATCTGATCTGGCAGGCGGATGATGGGGACTTCCTTGACACCGTGGAGATTGGGCTTGAAAGCACCGGCGCGGTCAATGGTAGCGTGGAGTTCCCACTTGACCGAAGCATATTGCAGCTTGGTGGTCTCGAGCTGGTGGTGATCGATGGGGAGCTCAAAAGAGTAGTCGTAGACGCCAGGATAAAACACCTTGAATCCCTTGGCCTGGGTGGAGGTTACTACTCCACTCTCGCCCTTGCCAAAGCTTCGAGACTGGACATTTTGAAGAGAGAGACGCTTGAGTTCCTTGGACGTCAAGTTGTTTCGCATTGATGAAGCTGGGGAGGCACCAGGTGAGGAATTCAGACCAGTGCTGCTCGAGTTTGCGGAACCTCCCTTGAGCTTGTAGGAGCATTGGTTGCCGTACTCAGTCTCCCATCCGTCATTCAAAGCATTGAAAAAGGTAAGGACTTGAGTCCGTAAGCTCTCTTCTTCGTACAAATCTTGCTTCAATGGCGGGATTCCCTCGGGCCATTCTGTGCGTGCACGACCAACCAGCTTCAGCTGGACGGCCTTGATTTTTACGTTTTTGCTAATGATCAACTGCATCCTGCCTCTGAGAAGAGCGGTGCCGGCGCGGGATTCGCGGCGCTCATGGTTATTGTGGTCAAAGCCCGAGAGGAAGAGGTTAGGCTCGGCAAGGAGAATGGAGCAAGCGACTCCGCTGCCTGTAGCGACAGGCTTGGTCACCTCGGTCACGATGGCGTTTATGCTTGATTTGGAGCTGCGGATAGATGAGAAGCTGTTGTGATGGCCGAGCTGATAGGTGCTCATGGGCACCACGCCACCTCTAGCGGTAGCCATGCTGTTTGGAGGGTAGCGGCGATGTTGAGAAGAACGGCGAGGGCGGTTTGTAGGCTGACCAGCGTGGCGACTGACGTGACGGCTACGGCTATTGCTGCTGCCGCGATGCCTGTGCCTCGACCTGGAAGATCTCGAAGTTGCTCTGTGCCTTGCTCTGTCTCGCGGCTGTTCACGGTGATCTCGGCGTTCTCGTTTGTGAGCGGGGCCGCGGTCTTTGGTGGGCGGCGGAGCCTGTTTCGGTTCACGGTTCCTGCGAGATGACGAAGTTGCCTCGTGAGAACGGTGCGTGGTGTGGTGGCTACGAGAATGATCCGCACGGCTACTATGGCGAGATCTCGATTCAGGACGAGATTCGGTAGCCGGAAAGGTCTGGACACCAACAGGGAATGCGTTGTGCTGTGGGATGTCGACAGAGGACAATGAGTTGCTTGCCAGCGATTGAAACAACCTGGTCAAAGCTAGGCGAACGGGTAACTCGGGCCTGTTGGGGTGGGCCAAAGCTGTAAGCCTCGACGACCTTGGAGTGCCGGGAGCGGGACTGGCGCCACTGCTGTTACGGGTCCTGGAGGAGCTAGGAGAGGTTCTGGCTCGAAGCTCACGAGGCACGTAGCCAGAGGGATAGCTGACGACGTGGATCGAGTGAGGTCGCGTCCTTCTCGGCCCAATGAGGGGTGGTGAGAAGCGCTGGTCGGGGTCAACCGAATCGTCAGCGGCAGTCACAGCGACAGGGACGGCAGCGGCGGAGGCGTCGGCGACAGGGGCGTCCAGCCGGTACAGGATGTTGCCACTGCTGGTACGGACCCAGTCGTCTCTGCGGCGGCGTCTGCGATGGCGAGAGTCAGACTCGCGGGAGGCTGGCATATTTTCATTAGTATGATGGTTCTCGGCGGCATTGAGGTAGTTGCTATTGCTACGGTATGGCTCCCGTCGATGGGCTCGCGAGGATGGCGGCTGCACTGCAGCTCCAGCTGGCATGTTTGCTCTGTGGATGACGATGATGATAATCTGGGGGAGGGGCGGAGGGGCTTTCGCAAGCTGGTAGGAAGGGGGAAAGGTGGGAATATCTCGTCTGCTAGCTCGACACCGGCATCAAGGGCAGTGAACAGGGCCATTCAGACCGCCATTATCGACTGCCGAAGCAGAGCTGGGTGGAGAGCAAAGCAAACCGGGCGAGAGAGCAAGCAAGCAATCCGATATGCGGCGGTGAAAGATGAGGGGAAAACAACTGAGCCTATGCAGGGCTGACAAAACAAAAAAGAGGAGGGATAAGATATAGTAGTAAGAGCTTAATGCAAGCGGGGTGATTGAAGAGAGGGCAAAAAAAGGGAAGCTGTGATGTGCTGGCAGCAAACAAGAGGGCAGACAGAGTGCGTCGACGTCGAGGCCGGCAGGACTAGAGTGTTTGTGTGTCTGGATCCAGGGCACTCGGCAACAAAACAGCCAAGGGAATGAGAAATCTTCTGGCAAAGACAAAGAGAAGAGAAGAGGGGCGTTAAGACTGCAGATGAGGAGACAAGGAGCAAACGAGCGAGGAGGGAGGAGGATAAAAAAAAAATTCATTCTATTATAATTGGGCAGCGAGACGAGGCGAGAGCTTTTCTCCCCTCCGTCTCCTCCGACTCCTCCGTCCCCCTCGTGATTAGGTGAGGCGAGACATGCGGCGATAAGATAGTCTGATGTCGACCCAAAAGGCATAAACGATGAGTGGCCAGCCGCAGATGGAGCATGGCAGAGGCCCATGACTGGTCTTGGATAGAGCAGAACCATCAACAATGAAGCCTGCACGGGCACCCACAAATGCAGGCTGGACACGTCGATGGAGGGTGACGTTGACGGTTGGGCAGCTCGCATCCACTCGCTGGAGCCCACTGAGGCCCCGCCGAGAGTGCAAGTTGCGTGTCCGCCCAACGGTTGTGCCAGGCACTGGCCTCGAAAGCAGGTTTGGAGGATTCGAAGAGAGGCGAGGCAAACAGACACAGAGTGGCCAAGATGATAGGTGATGAGAGCCAGGGAGGAGAGCAACAGACCGGTGGAGATGGGCTGCACAGCGCTTGCAGAGAGGTCCGCTGTGGCTTGCAGCAAGCAGACATGAAGAAGTGGAAGAATCAAAGAGAATCAAAACAATGCACGGCAATGCTGCGCCGTCAACGTATCATCTCTTGGTACGCCAACGAAGCAGCATTTCGCAATTCTTGGGGAGCCAATGGAAAGCAGAGACACACAGAAGCCGGACTCACCTACAGAAGATGCAATTGGAGCCTGGCGAACAGGGAAACCAGATTCTGATGCAGCTTAGATCGGCAAAGCAATTGACGACCTGCTGCAAAAGAAAAAGAAAAAGAAATTATCTGCTGATCGCTGCCGAGTTGTCGTTTCGTCTGTGCGTGAGGCGATACCGCAGTACCTCTGGCTATGGAGCAGATGCGTGCTAGGCGAGATGCAGCTCAGGATGGGATGCTAGGCGAACAGCGCTGGACAAGATGCGAATGGATTCGATAGCGGATCGCGACAAAAAAGGGTATGCGAGCAATTGAAGAAAAGGCAAACTCTGAGTTTTTTTGCTTTGCTTTGCGCCTCGTGCCGTCGTAAAGATAAGAATCGGAAAATGGGCGATGTCGAGTCGGCGAAAGAGAAAGGTTTGGTTTTGGAGGGGTCAAAAGCGAAGAGGTGGGAAGATGGAGATGGAGATGGAAAGAAACAGACGCTCCCAGTTGAACCGAAAACCCCAGAAAAGCCCCCAAGTTCTTATAAACACAAAAAACAAGCCCGTTCAGCAATGGAATAGTGTCGTGGCCCGGCAAAAGGTTAAACGGCTAGAAAATAAGAAACATTAAAAAAGAGGCAGTTCCGGTGGCAGCGGCAAAGAAAAAAGACAGAAGCCCAGAGCTGACCTTTTTAATCAAAGCGATGCCTGGGCGCCTACGTAATGCCGCAATCACTGCTCGGTGCGCTCTGCCGTGGGCCGGCCTTGATTTTTCTTTGTATTTATTTTTCCCTTCCTCGTCCTCTTCCTCATCCTCTTGGCTTAGCTCAGCTGGGTTTAGCCTCGTTTCTCCATTTCTTCTCTCCCCCCCTTTTGGTCTTTTTGGCTTGCTCGGCAGTCTCTCTGTCCGGGGCTGATGCGAGCGGGCGGACCAGACTCGGGGACTGGTGGTGACGGGCAGTGCTAACTAAGCAGTAGTGCCTTTTCTAGGCTGGCGTGTTATGAAGCTTAGTACCGTTGGGGCAGTAACAAGGAAAAGAGGAGCATTATAGCCATGGCTAATACGGCATGAAGATAGGGCTGGTGATGTCAGAGTTTGAGCACTGGCTTCAGTTTGTTTACATAGCTTGAGGAGCTTAGGCCTAGTAGCCTATGTTCTGTACCTGGATTGATTGAATACAAGGCACTGCATTGCAATTTTTTTTTGCGATGCCCTTCCCTTTACGGACAAAATGGCCATTGCGGGACATTTGTCCATCCTCAGTATCGGCATGTTCCACGTCCATGCAGATGGAATCGTGACAAAGAAAAAATGGTTGCAGGGGCTGAGGCCACACAAAGGAGCCGAGTGCCCGGAGTTGCATTTTGCAACGCTACCAGTTCAGTATGCGACGCAATGCGATGCGAATATCGAATCTACACTACTTCGTACACTACACTATTTACTATCTAGGCAGCACCAGAAATGGCCATCTTTTTTCACTCCTTTCGCTGCCTTGGCACCAGATGCTTAATCTATTTCAAACCTGCTAGTGCGCCTTCGCTTCTCATGCTTCCCTCACCAAGGGCAAAAAAGTAGCAGAGAAGAGAAGAAAAAAAAAAAATAGAAGCCATCATGATCGACGTCACCGGTTCTGGGACCCCCTGGTCGTTCTTTGGGCCGGAACCGCAAGGAAGCATCGGGCGTCCAATCAACCCAACTAGAGAGGGGGGGTCTGCATTTCCGTGGAAATCTGTCATCCTTCGTCTCATGGGACATGATACATGATACATGATACATGCCAATGCGTCGTATTCTGTTGATAGAATGTCGCGCACACCCTTCACGGAGCGGGAGATGGACGTTGATGAGCAGCATCATCTGTCTTGTGTCGCGTCGTGGTGATGCTCGCCTGACGACCACAGCCACAGCCACAAGAATATCTTGTGCCTCGTCCATCCGATTGTCCATCCATGCCAATCTCAGAAGAAGAAGAAGAAGAAGCAGATCGTTCGTTAGTTTCCATCTCGCCTGCATTAGAGGCCAAAAAAAAAAAAAAAAAAAAAAAAAAAAAAAAAAAAAAAAGAGGCACCTCGCGTACAAAATTTGCACGGCTAGTCCCGGGCGCATCTCCCAGTGCCTCTAGGCTAGCTATGTCTTCGGCCTAGACGCCGTCCATCGCCAACCCATGCATGCGATTCCGTCCTCCGTATTACAAACCGCATGCACGCTTCATTTTGCCGTGAAAATAGCTCGTGCATTTAGTGTTTGGCTTTGCATTCCCAGTCCTCAGAAACAATGCAATTCACTAGTAGTATCCTACTAGTACTAGGCACCTATTTCAGGAACATGTAAATCGTTCCAAAAACAGTGTCCAAAATGTCTCACACCCAATCTCAGTCTCCCTCATTGTCAGCAAAACAAGCAATCGTCCCATTCTCGGAGCTTTCTTGGTATTCAAACCCCCCAGCCCAGATTGCGGATTCGGCAGTCGGTTAGCCCCATCTAACGTCTCCATATTGCCGAGACAAACGCTTTTTTCAATCCCGAGGCCGCTTCATCTTCTTAATTAAAACCCATAGTCGAACAAGTTCCCTTCGCCTTTCCCTTTTCGGTTCATCAATTTATTTTCTTATTTCTTATTTTATCACTTTTTCTTTTTTCTTTTTATCTCATAGCTGACTCAACAGTGCCCTATTTCTCACCCGGGGTTTTGGCGAGCCTGACGTGGATTCGCTTCGGCAAACCCGGGTCCTCTAGCCCTCCGGATCTGCCGGATCCCTTCGGCATAGGACAAACTACAACCACAGCTCTTTTCGCCCATTTACCATGGAGGTCACTAATAGTGCCGCAAAATCACGGCTCCGTTCTAGAACGGGGTCTACCCTGAGGCTCAGGAGATCAGATCTTACCAGGTGACATGATGGCCCCTCCAAACTTTGACTACACCAGCCCTTGACTCAGCCACCAAGGGACGCGCATCAAATCATCTTGATGCTGAGTGATATTCTAGTCTTGCTTAAACTCGGGGTAACTCTGTTGTTGTTTGCGCAGTTAAAATGAACCCTCAAGTACATCCTGTTACTTACCGAGGTCCGCCACAACAGGTGAGAATTATTGTCTTAGCAACTTTGCATAGCCAACCATGGTAAACCGCAACAAATCGCCACCTCCAACGCCAATCAACTCTTAGGCGTATCAGTTCTACTGCCTATCAATGATCTCACCTGCTTGTGAGCTGATTTGTTGAAACTCTCAAAGCCGACTATTACAGATACTCTCTTTGCTAAGCTTAGATTTGCAAGCTCTCATTACGCGTCCAATAAGTCACCTGAAGCTCTTCCCCTCATTATTACTCTATCCTTCCCGAGGCAGTCATCACATTGTTTACTGCGAGTGTTTGCAAAATCTTCTTACATCTCTGCAAGAGTGCGTCATAGTCGTCTGCAGATAACGCCCGCATCCGCTTGTTCCAACATATCCGAACGACCAAAAACTCCCCATGCAGTAAAGTCTCCTTCATTCCCTCGCCCTGCTACCCGGTCCATTAGTCAAGCAAACACCGGCTATCCTCTATCCTCTATCCACGTTTCAGCATCGAATTTTCACCTTGCATGACCGCTATCTTCCAAGTGCCCGGTCACACCGGTTCGTAGCGAGTACCCCCACTCCACAGCCACCGGACCCTCCGGCCGAATCCGTGCCGGCGCTGGCCCTTTTACATCGCGCCGATCGATTTGACAAAAGGGCTGCCCTGTCTGCGAATGGGGTTCAAGGGTCTTTAAGGGTCCTACATGGGACGAGAAGGTGGCATGATGGGCGCGGGGATCCACTTGTTTAAGTGTTAAGCGGGCGACCTGATGGAGATAGGTTTGGGGATTTTGGTGAAAAGAAGCTGTAAACATGTATTGTTCGAGTTTTAACGTATACTACTTCTTAGCAATACTGTTGAAGATTAATGTTTCTTTAAATGCCCTTTGCGAGTTTGGATGACTCTATATCCCCCAAATGTATGATAATCTCATCGAGAATGCCTCTGCTAGTTTTCACCATTTTACTCATTTCCGCCACTAATAGCATTTAAAATCTGAAAATAAAAACAGAATCACATTATTTTGTATAATTGCAAGAGTATTAGTGATGAATTTGTTGATACTACGTTCAGTTGAGATTCAATCTCCCCAGACCTACCCTATCACTACTATATATTCACCACAATTTCATTGTCAACTCAAATAAAACCACTAAATAGAGATGAGCCGTGAATCATTTTGAATTTCACATTGAAAATATCATGCATACAATGATCATGACAAGTACATGGACTGTACACTTAATTATATGATGAGTACACTCTCAACTATCTGTTGAGGACATGGTGCGTATCCTCTGAACGAGACCCTGCTTTCAATTCAGGAAAATAGAACCTTTTCTAACAGAGGATTAGAACATTAAAACGCCGGTATATCTACTAAATTCTTTCTTTGAATATACTCTATCTCGCCAAAGTGGCGCCTTTGCTTCTATGCCTCGGCATCTTCGCCAGTCAACGCACCACCTACTCAATCCTCTGAATCACTCATACTTGCAGCATCTCTTTCAGTATCCTACACTCGTAACAACATCGCTCTGTTTATAAAAGGGGTACGATATGAGAAATACGATCTGAGGAATACGACCTGGGGAATACGCTTGTGAGAATACGCTTATGGGAGTACGCTCTGAGGAATACACTTGTGGAAATACGCTTATGATAAGCTCGTGAGAATACGCCTGTGGTGATACGCCTGTTATAGTCCAAATATTGTTGGTACTTCAAAAATACCGTCTCACTGCAATGCCTTCGCCTCATCCCAGTCCTCCTCATCCTGACAAACAAACGACACATTTATGTCCTCTTCTTCACGAACAATTACCTCAATTCAGCCAAAGAACAGAACTCGTTAGTGAAACCGCAATAGGAAAGATAACGCACAAGTTCACAAACGATCTAACCATTCAACCTCTCTAAATGCAAATATCATATTTGTCCTAAATATCATCATGCTCGCCAGCGAATTCACCATAACCATCATCTCATGACTCTCACATGTCCATCAAATCTCAACAACCCTCTCATACATCCTCGCTATCCCCCCTCCTCAACCGAAACGCCTCCATTAACTTATTCCTCATTATCACCCCCGTCAAAGGAATCTTCTTCCCATCCCCCATAACCTCCTCCCTCACCTCCTCCTCTGTAGCCCAAAGCCACCCCTGATGCTCATTATCATCCAAAACCACCTCCCCACCGTCCTCAACCTCCACCTCAAACCCAAACCCGCAGATCAGCAGCACCCCCGTCCGATTCGTAAACACAGACCACTTCTCCCTCCCCTCCCCCTCCGTGACAAGCCTCTTCATCCGCCTCGCCACAAGCCCAACCTCCTCCATCACCTCCCTCGCACATCCGTGCAGGATAGACGCATCCCCCGCGTCCACTGCCCCGCCGGGCGTCTCCCACAGATTCGGCATGCTGTCGTGAGCCGCCCGCTGCACGAGCAGCACGCGGTTCTGCGCGTCAAACACAAACGCTGCTGTACCTACGCCGTTGAAGTGCTTGGCGTGGATGTTGAGCCATTCGGCTTTTGTGGCCGTCCATTCGATGAGGGACTCGTCAAAGGCAAAGTCGGCTATGGGCCCGCCTTTGGAATTGGTGTCTATCGCAGCGTTCGCTTGAGACATAATTGCCTCTCCTTAACTCGATCGCGAAAAAATGGCAATATTGTCAACGCTTAATCTTGTCGCTTGATGATTCCTGAATCAGAAAATAATAATATTTGTCTTTCGTATCGTAAAGCCTATATTAAACCAAGGCTAGCCAGCTCAACTCGACAAGGGGAAAAGAAAAAGTGAAGGTGAAGGCTGAAAGCTGTTTGTCATAGTCAATAGTTGGTCCGCCCGCAGGATTAGTCTTGCGTAGTGGCTTTGAGGCTCTTATTGCATTAGGCGCTGAAACACTAGGCAGCAGCGAGCATCAATTTATTTAGAAAAGAAATTGGTCACACCGATTGAGTCATAACTGCATGAAAGATGAAGCACTCCACATAACCGACCGCCCTAGTGTTCGTAGATCCTCCAAACCAGAGCTGAGAGTTCAAATACAAAATTTCTTACCTAGAGCACATTTTCACCGTTATCTCATGGCAAATTAGACAAGACTACCGTGCGCGCAAATGCAGGTTGACTTATCACTTTCTCAAATAGACACAAACAAGCGCAAGTCATAATTAAACGCATCAAAGTCTTGAATCATTCACATTTCACTATAATTAAAAGTTATCAAAGTCCCTTTCAACTCCCATTGCGACCCAGCCCTTAACTGAAAAGCAGCCAAACATATGCCCTTCAAAGGCGTCCTGCACTCCGGCTTGAAACTCAGCCTGGGGAATAAGAATAAATAAAAAATCCGCAGGTCTTTATCTAGCATGAGAGAATCGCTTTTTCCACATCTCGATTCCAATCCACATCACCAGATACTCCTCTCGTTTGATTCTGCAAGTCTGCAACGTCTGCGGCTAGCATCTAAGACTGCCTGGCAGAGTATGAAGCCTTGTCCATCAATTGCACTTTCGGAAACTGAATTCGCAGCCCTAGTATATACCTCCATTCAATACCTCGCATGCAGGGATCAATTCTCATAATTTCTTTAAAGAAATCAGCCAACTCTCTTGCCAAATATCTTACAACACATCAAAGGCATCGTCTCCAGTCTCGTGAATTCTAAGGCCATGTAGCCCCCCCCCCTCCTGGATCGAACGCATGCCTCCCTATGGACTCATTTAAAAAGAAAGAAAATCGTAAAAAACATTGAAGCCAAATCCGTGTGGTGGAGGAGAAGTAGTATGATGATTGGGCCAACATCGATGGGCCATTTAGACAAATCCTCGCTCTGTCGCCCCTTGAAGTTGCAGCGAATAGAAAGGTGCAGGCTCTTGACTTTTGTTGTGTTTTTGTTTGTTTGTTTGTTTGTTTGTTCTTCGGATACATATGAGGACCGAGTCAAGTAGGCAAGTTCAGACAACTCGTGTTCAACTCATGTTCATAGACTCAGCGTGGCGATGAATTACTATGATGCCGTGTAGTTGTACGGGCACACATGATCGTTGAGTTGATTCCCTGTTGAAGGATGTAGCTGCCAAGCCATTAGTCGCTCCAGTAATTTTCATAAGTTTTTTTTTTTAGTTTTTTTGGTCGTCTTTGAGCAATACACCAATAATTGGCGGACATAAGAAAGTTGGATTCCCCAATCTTAAGCTGCCAAGTATTAATCCTGTTTATAATTTAATCCGATGCCGTGACAGATTTATCTGTCCTGACCCGCATATGACTAGCATGGACGTCCAGGCAGCGGGACATCAAATGAGTGACCGGCCAGACGGCTGCTTTGTCCAGCATCTGAGAGGTGACACGAAGAATCTTAGTTGCGAAGCCACCATGTCCGTCGTCCGGGCTTCCAGCATCAGCAGAATTCAGATTCCCCAAAAGATCGATGCTAATCTTCATCTCTGCTGAAGATAACACATCTCGTATCTTTTCTAGTAGCTTGACATCCTCTTCTTCCAGCAGCATGATGGCAGGCATTTGTGTAGCATCGAAGTGATCTTGACCCAGAACTCCCAAGTAGCGGCCAACTCTATCCTGCAAAGTGGCAACCCACTCGGCAAGAACTTGCGCGCAGTCAAAAGCGCACATGGCGGACTGCAGAGGGAGTTCACGACTAGTGAAGTCAGCAAAGGTTACTCCAAGCTTGTCTGACATGGCTAATGAATCGGCTGCGTAAAAGGCAGCTTTTCGTAGATGCCGCTCGCGGCGAGAGATGGATCGAGTGGCGAACGGAGACCCGTTTGGTGTGTTTGAAAACTTGGTTGAAAGATCCGCTGCCGATGCTTGCATTCCCGGAGAGTTTCCAGTGAAGAGAGAGCTGTCAAAGGCATCGTTGCCTGCTTGTTCCGCATTGGATGATGGAGAATGCTCTGCATGCTGGACTATCTCTGTTCCACGGGCCAATTCTTCCGCCATGCCATCCCAATCCCGCTGCCAAAACTTTTCTTTGGACCTAGAGAGGTTGACAAACAGTCGCACGTATGCCAAATCGAGTAAGGGGATTGCGTCGGCGGAGAGCGGGCCCATGCCGAACGGGTTTGGGCGCTCCACGGAGTGCTGAGGATTGCTGGCCCAGGCCATCTGCCACGCCTTCAGAGCTGGTTCAATGTGTCGGTGCATCTTTTCAGTCTCTTCGTTGGTCCAGACCTTATTGTGATGCCTTTGGCGCGTTTCCCAGATGTAGTTGTGCAAGGCGTTGATCAGGATCAGGCAGCCGAAAGTGCTAGGCCTGAGGTTGGTAGGGGGAAGCTCCGTCGGCGAGATCTGTCCACCATTTAGCGCCATGTGCTTCTGCTGTCGCTCATTTGTGCGCAGGAGCTCTCCGAGTGCGTCGCAGAACTTGAGCCTGTTATGGTTGGCGAGATCAGCACCACCTTTGGCAAAGAAGACGGAGCTTGATTCAGCAGCGAAGAATTCTTCGTCGCAAGGCAGATCCAGCATGATTTCCGAGTTGGTCAGCGCCGGAGTGTGGTTGTAGGCGGCGACTAAAAGGCTGGACATGATGAAGACGGCGTACAGCGTGCGCTTGCGCTCCTCTTTTCGCTTCCACTGCAGCCACTCTTGTCGTTCTTCGCTTTCACTTTTCCTGTTCCACGTTGAGTCATCAATCATCCGAGTATCCTCGGAGCCGTCTTGTTCGGGGCGTAAGAGATCGGCGGCCTGGGCCAGGCTGACGAGCGCCGCGCAGTGAGTCGAGGCGATGTCGCTAATGGTCTTGTCGGCGCAGTTATGACCATACACGACGTTGAGCAGCATGGCCTGGACGAGCCAGACGGGCGTGTGGGCCGAGCTATCCCTACCTTGTGATGACGACGGCGTTTGGTGGTCGGACTCGCCGTGTGAGCTGCGTCGGATATCTGCTTTGCGAACGTCTGCTTTCCGTCTTTCCTCGAGATAGAAAAAAATCATCTTCTTAGCCATATTGAAGAGTTCCCTGGACTGGGCGTGCTCCATTTCATATAAAGCGCCGATGGCAGCCGTAGCGAGCACCAGACACCCGCTACCGCCTACACCGTTCTGGCGACCACTCGGGGAGGATGTGGACATATCAAAGGACAACGTGGGCAGGTGCAGAAAGGGAAAATGGGGATGGAAATAGGTGATGTAGGCTGAGACATAACGCTGTAGATTCTGGGTACTGGGCACGTTGACAGCCGGAGCGGAGGGGATGGACCCGGCCGATGACGACGATTGGAACTGAGGCGACTGCGGCGAGGTATGAGAGGTAAAGGAGTATTTACGGCCTCCAAAGGGCAGGCACTGGGAGAGGATGGTCACAATGGCAGTCCTGGTGGCATCTGTGATTGTGGTTACGGGCGAAGCGCCATGGTTAACGCCGTTGAGGGACGATGGGGTTTCCGGGCCGGCGTTGAAGCCAAGGGTCTGGTTCATGCTCTGCGTGTTCAGTCCAGATACGACGGAAGGGCTCAACGAGCTCAGCGATGGTGGGGGCGTGGAGAAGTATGGGTCATTGATCTTTTGAGTAGCTGGCTGAGGTGATAAAGGAGCTCCATTGAGGAGATCCGGAAAGACTGAACCATTTAGATCCATAGCAAAGGGGTTCGGCATCTGCGGGGGTCCCATCACGGAGGGTTGCCACATGGTACTCGTCCCGGCCGGTGCAGGGTGATTTGATCCATCCAACATGACATCGCTAATCCCACTCTGACTCGTCGTACTAAGGGCGGACGGACTCGACTCGTCCACCACGTTTTCGTTTGTCTGAAACGACATCTGATGGTCGAAGCCACTCAGCCAGTCAAAGGTGTCGTCAAAGGTCGGGTTCGGCGGGACATCGCTGATGGCCGACGCGAACGGGGAGGCCTGCTCCATTACCATCGAGGGAGGGGAATCATTATAGTGAAGGGCGTTGGGGTTGATGGTCGTGCCCGGCCCAAACAAGAGGCTTTCGAAATCAAACTCGGGGTTAAAAGCAGAGAGAGGTGGCGCCGTGCGGAGGGCGTTGTCAAAATCGGTACCGCCGATCTGCCCCGTCTCCAGCTTGGGGAGGCCGTGCATCATGCCTCTCTGGCCCATGGCCATGGTCATGCCCGCAAACACCTGGTCGAAGTTGTGCATTGGCAGGCCCGCCAGGCTCGGGTGACGACTGTGCCCACCATGCATGCCCCTAGCGACGGAGGCATTGGCCGAGGCGATCATCTGCATGGCGGCGCCGTCGACATGGCTGATGGTGTTTGCACGCGGACGCATGGTGTTGGCGCCAGGGTTGTTGACCACCGTGGCCTGGCTGGTGCCAGCGACGCTGTTCTTGCGAGCTCGGCTCTGGCCTGGGGGGACACCACTGGTGGACTCTCGGCGGTTTCGGGGGCGGGCTGAGGGCGTCGAGGTCTGGTGCAGCTTCTGCTGGTGACGAAGCAGCAGGTCGCGGCGGGCAAAGCATCGCGAGCACTCCGGGCACTCAAACGGCTTCTCCTTTGTGTGCGAGCGCTCATGTCGCTTCAGGTGCTCCAATCGGGCAAAGGAGCGCTGGCAGGTGGAACAGACGTGCGGGCGAGGCTTGTCGGTCTTGGGGGGAGGGAAGTTCGGAGCAGCTTTGGGAGTCGTATTCACGGTAATCGTAGAGGCTGGAAACGTGCAGCAAAATGGTCAGTTGTCAGGCGAGAGGCATTGGCTGGAGGGGAGGGTTTTTGTGCGGGTCTGAGCATTTGGGGAACAGGAGGGGCAGGGCTGGCGCCGGCGACAAGAGAGAATTGCTCACCAGAGTCGTCTGCGTTGTTGGCAGAATTGCTGCCAACGCTGGCGCCGGCAGTGGCCGAGTTGGACATTGTGGAGGCGCGCGACACCCTGTGGCCTGAATCATTCATCACCATGGCAAGACTCCGTCGAAAAAGGCCGCCGTTCGCAACAGAGGGAACGGGGGCTGGCGATGGCGAGAGAAGGCTGCTGCAAGGCGCTTCGCGGGGTGCTGAGCCGAGCTACAGGTTGCGCGCGAAACAGGTGGTGTCTCTTTTTTTTTTTTTTTGGCGGGGAGGTCGTAATCAGAGCAATGGAGGGGCGGAAGTTGCCAGCCTCAGCACAACAAAGAACGCCGAGTCAGAGAAGAAGAAATACCTAAAGAAAACGAGGCTGGAGGGCGTGGCGCGTTTCCCGCGAGCAACACAAGCATCCCAAGCGGAGGTTTGCGCACAGAACAGCAGCTTGGGCGTCGCTCAGGTCAAACGGCGAAGCAGAGACAAGATTGCTGCTCGAGCGAACAGAACAGAGGGAGAAGGAAGAGGTTTGGCGACTGGACGAGCGACGAAAAGGCACTCCCGAGACGCCCACTATGCAGCGACACAGTGCCGCCACGGTGCGGTCCAGCCTGTTCTGCTGCGCCCGCTAGCTCGGACCAGGGCTTCACAGTGCGCTGCCGCCGCTGGGCACCGCTGGAGCGTCTCCGGACAGGCCTGGGCTGGGGGCAGCCTGGAAGGACGATGGCGGGCCGCTGCTTGCCGTGTGGATTGGGAGGGGCTCGCACGGTGCGCCGCCTGCATGTACGAGTACCTGTACTCACGAGCTACGGGCCTGTACCACCAGCCGACGCTCCATGCAGGCTGCCTTGTACCTTTACGTACGGGTACGGAGCACATGTTGGTCGGGCCCTAGCAGGCTTTGCAGCGTCCAATCGGCAGGGGCTAGGGCAAGCTGCTGCAGAACAATGCTAGTAAAAGGGCATGTATAATGAATGGTATGGATATTAATATGTACGCATATGTATGTGCTAGTTCTCCGGGATGTCGCACGCATCAGCTGCTCATTCTAGGTATCCTGCATTGGTGGGATGACGACAAAGTACCTGCGCAGCGCTGGGCCCTAGGAAGATACACCTAGGCTGGTGCTAGCGGCTGGCCAATAGGTACGTAAACGCTAAGTACAACGCTGCATGTACTGTACTGTACTGTACCCCGTACTGTACCGTACTGTTCTGGATTGCACTGTCCTCACACTGTCCTGCACTGTAACCTGCGACAGGGTGTGGCCGCCTGCTTTTGCATTTCCTCTGCCATGCCGTGCTGTCGCCTGATAAAGGTCGATGCACAGATGCGATGAAATCTCTGATCAGGGCGAGCCACAAATTAATGCCTCTGTGCTGTGCTGTGCTGTGCCTCTGCAGTGGAAAGATACGGGTACCCGCGGATGACGCGGATAGATGTATCGCCATCAGCCTTTTAGGAGGCAAATATGGAAAGATTGGGCATTGGCAACACTGTTTTTTTACTGCTCGTCAGGCTCACGCTAGATGGCAAAGACACCACACCACACCCATTTTAATTTCCAATTTGTGCCTGGCCGCCACAGGTTACAAGTACTGTACGCTGCACCAGCATCCGTGCCACGGCGGAAAATGGCTTTCCATCCTTGCGTTTCTCGTCGATATTGCATCAAGTTAGATAAGGCGCATGTGCGAAGTACCTTGGTGGTAGGTCTGTTTCCGTAATCCGTACGAAGTACTCCGTGTGGAATCCAAGGTACTGCCGCGCCCAGTTGACGAGCGCGAGTACAAGAGCTCTACTTTTCCCATAACAGCCTTATCCGATTCCGGCCCCCTGGTCTTCGAATGCCCCCAACGCTTTTTTCCCTTCTTCTCTCGTCCATTTAATCGCCTCACCTCAATTCCTGGTTACCGGTCGTTCCAAAGTTCAGCCATCTCCACTCTGCCTTGCGTGTTGCTCTGCTCGAACTTGAGCTGCTCTTGTCTGACTCTTACATGTACTGTACGGAGGTACCTAGAACGGCATGCAACTAATGGGGACCTAGGTAATTCGTCATCCAGCAAGAGTCGCCTCGGACAGTGTGAGGCTTAAAAGTAGCCACTTAAAACAACGCCTCCGGTTATGGCCCCGGCCGGCTTGGCCTACGCTACGGTATCTCTCTTTGGCTGCTATTGCATTTTCCCTTTTTATTTGATTTGATTTTATTTTGTGTTTTGCTGCTAGCTTGCTCTACTTGCGATATTGATGGATCATACTGTAATCTGTACATACTTACTGTACGTCGTAACTGTACATTTCTTGTAGTATTCGCACGTACATGGAACATCCTGGTCTAGCCACTCCCAGCAGCAGCACAACAGCTCGTGGGCTTTTTTACCATGCCGGGATGACTCCGACGAGGCAATTATCCCGTTCGGCGTGCCATTCTATTGAAAGCCCACCCTCCTGTACGTGATCTGCTAACGGCACTGTACGAGATACAAGTAAGCCGGGGTGCTCTTCTATGCACTCCATGCGCGCAATTCCGGCTCGTACAAAGTCGCTTCTACAGTGCGCCGCAGTATCCAACCACACGACCAAATGCTGCATTACTGTACATCGCCGCCAAGCTCCCAAACTTATCGCTACTACCCGTACCTACCTAGGCTGTAGGTAATCGTTGCTAGCAGTGCTACTACTAGGCTAGGTGGTACCCTTGTAATCCTTTGCCATATCCAGAGCGTCGCAGCCAATGCCTTGGTCGCTGCGGTGCACGCTGGAGAGAGCGGAGCTATCCGTGGATCCTTTTTTTCAGTGGGCGCCGGTTCCACAAGCGATGTGCTCTGTTCTCCTTCAGGTTGGCCGCAGAAGTTCGAGAGCAAATCCTAAAACACGACGCAAATGCGGCGAAACTCCCAAGGACAACAGGAAGCCAAGGAATAACCGCTGGCGCAGTGGCGTGGAGACAGAACTGCTTGGCTATGGAGGAACTAGTAGTGATGCTGATAGCGAGTTAGTCGATTAGTCGACTATCGATACCTTACTGTGCCCAAAAGCTGACTAGCGGACAAACTAGCAGCCGCTGAGGACTGCGCAGAAGTTCTGGCTCCAGAGGGCCTGTTGATGAAGCTGCGTTCTGATTGACTGCTCTAATCACGCGCTTTTCCTCTCTAGTATTAGGCCATCTGCAGCGTGGCTGGGAGATGCACGGTGCGAGCGCCTGTTTGTCTTGGGTCGACTAACTAGGGGCCCCTAACGCCAGGTACCGAAAAGTACCTGAGCCAAAAGGCTCTCCCTGGCGTGCCACTGTGTTTAGGGACTGGCACAGTGTCAACTACCTCTGTAAGCTACTCGCCCTTTCTTTTCCGGTCCTCTTCTTCTTTTCGTTGTTACTATTCTCATCCATTCTTCTTACCTACCTACCTACTCCGTAGTAGGTAGTATAATGATACAGCTTTCGTATCATGCCATAGCCCCACGATAGGTGCCTTTAAATAGAAGATGCCAAGTTTATTGACGTACAGTATGTGCTTCGTGCCTACGGATGCTGCAAAGGGCTATCCGCCGGTCTCCACCAAGGCACCTTTTGATAACGCTACTATCGAACCGGCAGTACTCCGTACTCCTACTGGTAGTAGGGATCTATCTGTGCTCCTGCTTACTGGAATGGAGCACGAGATACGGAGTACGGAGTACGGAACAATACGATGTGAAAGTTGACAGGGCTTTCCTTCCCATTTCGTGCCAGTAAATCATGGAAGGAGCATCGAGGATGAGGCGGTTGTCGGTACCGGAAGGAGCTACCTAGTAGAACTAGTATCGGCCGCTATTAAACAGTATGGGAGCTGTTAGACAGTGTATGTCTGCTAAAAAACACTGCCTAAGCACAGTGGCTGTCTTGACGAATTCATAATAAATTACTAATTTCACCTAACAGGTAAATCTGGATAGCGGATCTACCAACAGTTTTATGAACATATATCCAACTGCTCATGTATCTTGTGCTATTACTACTTACTAGGTAGTAGGTACCAGACGCAATAGGCAGATGCTTTAGTAGGCACTTCGTATACCTACAAGTATCTACAGTCCATAACAGCAGCCAAAGTGGTAGCTAGCTGCCACATGTACTTGTACAAGTCTATACTGTCCAGTACCAAAACTCGCTTAACCCAAGCATCTACTTACATGAAATGATCTTCACCGGTCCCACCGCAGCCGGCACTCTGGCCTCGATTCAATAGCTGCTGCGTCTCGGATCCATTCTGCTGTGGTGGCTGTGGCTGTGTATGCTTCTCCATCTCCTGATCAATGCGACGTCGCCCCGCGAGCTCATATGCGGCCTGAGACCTCGTGCATGCATGAGGCGAGCCCCAAGGCAGCAAAACCTGCAATAAGCTATGCCACGACGGATGGTGGTGTGGGTGGCTTTTAATCTATTATCTGGCTCTTGCCGAGTCTTTATATACTACTGGGATATATGGCTTTCCGTGCAGGACGCAGGATTCCCCAAATAACGACCATGAAGGTATTCCCTTCATAATATGCCGCGTCTCTCCACATCACATGGTAATCGTACGAAGCGAATAACCTGCTGCACTACTACTTCGTACGTACATAATTGCGCTTGGCCACGGGCTATGAATTGCCTCATATCATCTGCTTGCGAGCCGTATGTTGGTGGCCTGTTTGTGTTAACGAATACAAGATTGCCACTTGCTTTTTATGAGAGGGGACGGAGTTCATTTTGCTGAACACTTCAAAGTGCAACCCACATTCTTCATGTCGGTTTATGAACGCACCATTATTTGACCGCTCAACCTTTGCCTGATCGTGCATGTTATAATAACAGAATTGGCTATAGTCTCCCTCTCCCTCTCTATCTCTCGAGAGATCGATACCAGAATCGAAATGACCTATGGAAAAATCTCCATTGCCCTCGATATCGAGCCGCGCCTGCAAGAGAATTCAGGCTTCAAGAAGTGACAAAAATCGATTGCCTATCAACACCGCATTTGCCAACTCGATGCTTGACACTCACAGCCCATTCGGTCTAGCAATCATCTTTCTGAATCCGCGAGTGAACACACGCCCTTGCTCATCCCCATCTGAAGACAATGGCGCTCTCTTGACCTGATATTCACCACCTCATGAGACGTGGAAACAACTGTGGTTTCTATCCACGTTTTAGATCCCAATAGTTCCCGGCACCAGATCGGCGAAGCTCACTTGTACCTGAAGATTGGTCTATCAGAATCTGACGCATAGGCGTTGATCATAAAGAGCATCGGTACCTCGGTTCGCCAATTGACCCGCCTCATCACGAGAATGAGGTCTATACTTCACAGCAGCTAGTCCCCAGCACAGCCGTTGTCATAGGTCTTGACTCCAATATCCAATGATGCTGTCAAACAATGTTTGAGCCAATATTTGCAAATAAACGTCTAATCCTTGGTACCTGAAAACCTGTTCCTGGTACCAGGAGTGAGCGGCGAGTCGCCAATCATGAGTGGGTCTCCATGCTGTGATCGGCTACAGTGCTACTGGCACAGTCACACACCCACGTTCTCAACGGCTATGCAGGCAAGCAGGAAGCCGTCAAGCGTATTCCGAACATTGATCCATTCTACGAACTAGGCCGTATGACGAAATGAAGCGTGCTGTACGAAGTAGCATCTTCACATTCTAGCCGTTTAGACGGCGCGGGCATGGCCTGTTTCCATTCCATTCCACTGCTAAACAGATCTAGGAGCCACAGGGCCAAGCTACCTTGGTGTAAGTTTAAAGCCGGCCTCAACACTAATATGCCAGCCGCCGAATGCAATATACTTGAAACACTCCAGCTCCAGCGAAACCGAATGCAAAAGCAGTAGCAGGGCGAGCGATGAGGTCACAGCGCAAAGAAATAAAGGATAAAAATAAAAATAGAACTGCTGCAGAAGTCCAAGATCCAGAAGAGCTAGCGAAGAAACGCATAATCACGTCACTTATTGGCGAAAGTAGCAATGGCTTCCCAACCCCAATCATGCTTCTTTAATTCGATCGGCCATCCTAAAGCCTCGCTTGAGCGACCATACCAAGCAGCTATGGGCATGTTTCCAGGACCCCCCTTCAAAGAGGTTGTTCCTGGACCCATATCAAACGAGGTCAGGTGCACAACCGACTCCAGGGCCCACAGCTTCGTTACGGGTTAGAGGGTCACAATTGATGCAGCAATCTTCGGAATGCGTGTCGGCATAGCGGCCTTGCCATTTGCTGATTCGCCCGTCTCTCATGCACATTGACTGACCGACATGCTGCTTACGGCCTAGAGATGCACTTTGAGTCACAGACATTATGGAGGCTTGGGGATTCCCATCTTCGCTCGGCCTTGGGAACTGGAGCACGGATTTGGGATCCATTCGTTTAGCAAATACTACTATTGCTGCTGGTCTAATTCCTTTTCGTCGTGTTATCACAAGTTCTAATAGTTTCTTGCATCGCCAGGATTGCATACATGCACACTAGTCCTGTGCGTGGGAGGCCGCCCATGTGATTGAATGAAATGGTTTCTTTCATCCTTCACAGTGCTAAGACTCTCATCTTTTTTTCTCCCCCAGCAGCCTGGGCGCATTTGCTCATGGCTTTTCTCTCCTCGGTATCCCTGATATTGGCGCTGGTCTGTGTCACCTGGACACGAGTCAATCTAGACGCTTATTTCTCACGGCTAGCTAGCTACCCAAAGCCTTGTGCTAGCCATCCTGTCAATATTGTCTCAAAAGCAGCGGCCCTACTATTTATATTACCTATCCAGAGAGCTTGACCTACAAAGCTTCCCTACACAATAACCCCAAAAATTCTCCAATCTACGCAGGGCCCCTCGGTTTACCCCAAATCTCCATGGCGGGGACCCAGGCCAAATCTTTGGCGACTCCCCGGATTCTGAACCTCAATCGGGCTCAGTCGCCTGCTGACCAGGAACCCTTGGGGTGGGCGGTCTTGTAATAGCGCACTCGTACAGTACACCATCGTGATGCTACCCCTGTTTCCCCAGATTCCTTAGCTCTCGGGCTCCACGGCCATGCGAAGATGGAATGGAACAGGCGACGAGCCGCCGTGGGTTAGGCCTTTTCTTGGCCATTTGGAACAGCTCGCAATTAGTTCGGAGATGTGGCTACCATTGCTAAAAGCTATCAATTATAGCGCACATACATTCTATCACTGTCTGTTGAAATACTGCAAAGCAAAGCAAAAACAATGCCGCTATCCGGATTTCTCGGCCAGAGCAGAGTTGCTTACATCCCCTATTCCAGCTCGATAAGAGATGGCTGCCAGACCAGTCACTGCCCTCCGATTTCATTCATATATATCCACTTAGACCGCCTTTCAAAAGCTATCTAGAGGCTCGCCGAGGTAACCGGTGGGCGGCGGCATCGAAACCGGCATTAGCTGTTCTCCAGCTTTTCTATAGCACGTCGTACTCGTTTCCACCTTGGCACTTTTTTCCCGCCCCAATGGGTCTAGGTGACCGCCAACTCCTTAGTGGTCCCCGGAGAACGGCCAAAATGGAAGACTATTCGGTTATTGGTTTAGCCGCCTGTTGACGAAAGGCGGAATTGAATTATGAACGAGGTTTGCCGAGGGAAAATTCGTCGCGAATGTTAGTATCACTCAACTTGGTTTTAGAGACAGAGCCGGAGCGCCAATCTGGAGCGTGGACTGAAAAAAAGCTCGTATGGATTGCGGATTGCGGACTGTGGCCAACAGCAATGAAAGCTCACCCTGGACATTACCTCAACACCACAACATGGGATTTACAGGTTCCCAGCTGGCTCAAAGACCGGTTTATTCCCCCTTGGCGCCATAAGGCATCTCCGCATTAGCGCTTTTGGAGTTCCGCAGCAGCGGCTGCATGAACCAAGGCCAACGAAGGAAGTAGGAGAGGACTTTGATGCGCGAAGGAGGTCCCACGTGCTCGGGCATGGCTCCGGGAGCTGGTCTCTGGCGTTTCGTAGACAAAGCGTCAGCAGCCATTCAAGTGCGTGCTCGCGCCTTCAAACGGCCGCGCGACCACGAGGTGCGTTAAATCGACTCTCTTCCTCCTCTAGTTATACACGGCTGCATTGCACCATGGACGGCTGGACATTACGATATTACCAAGGGCGACGCCACGGCCACCCGCTGCGATATTAAACCAAAAGCCACTCCCCATGGAACGCTGCACCAGCCCACAATGGCTTCGGTGCTATCTATGGTGGCGCCAGGGGCAATTTGTGCTGGATGTCACCAACAGCGCAACCCCTTTTAATTGTTTCGTCTTCTCGCTTCGGGCTATCTAGGCTTTTTTTTTTTCTTTTTCTTCCGTGGTGATCGACGAGTTACCTTCCACATTCTGGGTGCTGCTTCTCAGCTGCGGCGTTATATTATCAAGGAAAAACCGGGAATGGGAGGGATGGCATTAGTCTCGTCATGTAGCAGGGAAGCAATAACTGGGCGGCCCTGGTCGGAGCAATTCTGCCATGGGGAACCTCCGTATAGTAGGTCCACTCGCACTTCGGGCCTAACAGCAAAAATCGCAACCGTGGTCCGCGTGCGGTTCGAGCGGACCACCCGCAAAGAGCGCGAGGAGCTCCGGGTTTTGCTTTTTCAGCGACGCTGGTTGGGCGTTGGGCCGGTACCGTTGCTGCCTGGGAATCTTCAGGTTTTGATCACGCCTCCCAAATTGGGCTGCTTTTGGAGTGGCTCTTTTGCGTGTGGAGAGGATGGCCCAAATAGGAACGAGTGATTGACCGAGTCAAGGTAGTTTGAGGTATTTCTGTTGAATTGGCCTGCGATATACCTGCCCAGATTGGACTGTCTTGATGGAATATCGTGGAGCTTTGAGGCTTAAGCGAGCGGCTAAGGAAACAAACGACAGGCCAAGTGACTCAAACTAAGGAGTTATCCAAGAGACGGCATCATCTAGTTAATTCTCCCTTTTGGGTTAGAGGTAGGTCTACCAGAAGTAAATACTGAGATTCACTTAGGGAGCCTTTATTTTAACCTGTAAAGCATTTGAGAAGAAATAAATTTAAAGCATTTTTTATTGTACTCCATATTGATTTCTTTTTAGAAAGAGATTAATGTTCTAAAAATAAAAATAAACTGGAATTAAATGGACATAGAAAAATTACCAATTGATTACGGAGTATATGTAACAGGATTAGAAGAGGTGCTAATCGAGCCAATAGACCAAAAAGATCTGTCAATACCAGCGCCTTATGCTGGCATTGCCCCTTACAATAGCTTACATATGCCCCTATCGGAAGTTCATATTACATTATATTACAAATTAATTATATTACAAATTGTATTTTAAATTATAATTCCTCATAATATTTGTTATAGGTTGTTGCGTCACTGGTTTTTTATTTTTATCTTTTATTTAATAATCTTTATGATAATATAATCGAGCTGTAAATATTACGCTAGTCAGACATATAGTATATTCATTTGAGCCATCTCGACGTTGAGTCTCAGTAGGGATGCTAGAATGGCCAATTCGGGGTGCTGCGTAGTCAATCGCTATTTAATCCTGAAGTAGAGAGTACAAGTATGTATTATAGAGTAGGCACTACTGGTATGTCAACGCTAGGTCCTGAGTGATGCAATTGGCCTTGCGTCACTGGGTCTCATTGAAGTTGGGAATTGTAGTTGGGAAGCTCTAATATTTCAAGGAAGCGACTGTTGTATTATACTGCTCGAAAATGGGATACCTAGATATGCTAACTCAATCCGAAAAAAGCAGTATATCAATTCCAAGCAATTGAACTCCAATATGGGTATTCAGAGCTAGTAAAAGAATGTTCGTTAATATAATGTAGAGCGGTGGTCAGCTAGTAGCGTGCGGCGTAATTGTCCGTTTCGTTGCGTGCTTGAATGTGGGAGAACATTGCACAAAATGCTGGCTCGGTTCGTACTGCGCGACCCATCTAGTTCACAGAGCGCCCATTCTCTCATGGAAAAATTGTAAATGCTAGAATTGGGTCTCACAAAGGGCGGAAGAAGCAAAAATATGATATATTAGTAAACAGTTAGCAGTAGATAGTTACGCGCGGCGCAGATGTATGATCATGGTCATATGATGGCTACCAGTGGTCTATTTCTGACGATCCTAGACTCTTCCTATTATTGGCACAGAATTGCCAGGGGTAATGTCGGATAAGCTTTCCTAACATGATTTATATGTCCTATTGTGGCCTTAAATATAGGCCTGATGTGGAAGGAGAATTTATTCCCTCACTATATAGCTCATGCACTGGTGGCGAGGGAGTCTACAATATAGCCGGCCCTTATCCTAAAGCACTGGGCCGCAGCGAGAGAATACATAATGATAACATCAATATGGTGATGAATTGAGATTTTGAATGCGATCAAAAATTCGTGTGTGAGTACTTACTTGGACGATGCAAGAAATTGTTCTCCACCAAAAAATGCGAGCCAGAGCTTGCCACTGCGTCATAAGCAGCAATATGATAGCACATAGATAGGCATCGGTGTGCTCCCGTATCCTCCCTATCTAGAGTCGTAAGCACTTAATGGATCGCCAGCTGACATGTAACGCTGGATCTGCAATGTGATCTCTAATACTACTATTAGTATTTGGCGGTGCGGGAAGAGATATAACAGCTGCCAAGACACAAAATGACAATGCGACTATCTCTATCCACCCGCCGCGCCAGGAGTCGCATCCCGTCGAGGGCCTAGGATAATGTCTATTATTGCTTAGACTATTTGGATAACCTTAAATTGGCAATGAGGCCAGCCAACCACGTCTGTTGCCCTAGGGCTATGCGCCTTGGCAGGCGGCTCAGCTGTGGAAGGATTACTTATAATCCCCCCTGAAACAGAAAAAAAAAAAAAAGGATTTGTATAGGTCAGCTTACACACAAAACGTGGCACACTGATATAACTTGCCAAGTGTCTTTCGTAGAACGTCTATCTCATGCACGGAGTACGGAATACTACTATTGCCGTCTGTTCTGATTCCTTCTTCTAGGTTGTATATCGTGTTTGAAACCTTTCAGCTCGCGGAACGTAGGAGCTTCGGAACAACAGACAAACAGAAGGAAAACCGGATATGCGGATCATAGACTTTCCGTCAATCAGACTATTTTCTCATCCAATATCCGTTGGCGCATCTATAAATGGGCGTACGTTTCTGAAACAGGCAGTGCTTGTCAGACGAATCCGGCCCCACAGGGCCGTTGATGCATTCTCACCGATGCACCACCCGAATTTGGCCTGATCGTGTGCTCTCCCAACAATGTCTCTTTCCTAAATCTTCCAAAGATCATCCAGAAATACGCTCAACGTCACTGTTCTTGCGATACAACGTAGCTCTCAAGCGATGCATCTCGTGTAATGGCATGTGTTGTTTTAAAGCCAACTTCGGGCCTTTTATGAACGGGGTAGCTGCTCTGCCGATGTAAAACAATCTATCGCGGAAGTTCGGCACCCCTGTGGACGGGTATTTCGGCACTGCCATTACGTGTAGCCTCAGTGAGGCAGCATTAACAGCGCCCCTACATTTGGAGATCTAAATGGCAGGTCTTCTTTACGTGGCTCGGCAGTAGCATAATACTTTGGAGAAATCATAAATGGACCGTTTTAATTGGGAACTAACCTGCTCATTGGTTTACCAGTCGAGTTGCGGCTCCGCCATTGCTGATGAAGGCCCTTGCTCATGAACAGCTCCCCGAACTTCCTTGTCGATTATTATACGACTGCTAAGACAAATGAGGATGGTGATTACATATTTCTGGGTCAGGATGATCGCTTTATGGAAGGGATGAGAAGAGTTGAGGGGGTCAACGCGTTAAAGGGAGTTGGGGGGTTCGGCCGAGACACTTATAAGAAGACGGTGTTGAGTTCACAGAGAAAGCAGTTCTTGAGATCGGCAGCTCAAGCTCTCTTCAAGGTTGTGAATCATAAGCCAAGACAACTCAAAACAACATCCAAAGCATCAAAATGCGTGCCTCTCTCTTTGCCTCCCTCGCTGGCCAGGTCGCCATCAGCGCTGCTCTTCCTTCGGAGCGAGCTGCTCATAGCCCTCGTCAGGCCGGTGCCACGGCCTTCGCCTCCAACTCGGCCGGTAACTACAAGCTCAGCTCAGTTCCCGCTCCCGTTCAAGGGAATGGATCCCCTGGCTCATCCACTTGGGACTTGACCATCGATGACACAAGCTCCGGTTACAAGCAGAAGATCACCGGTTTTGGTGCCGCTGTCACTGATGCTACCGTTGCTTCCTTCAACGAGCTGTCTGCCAGCACTCTCAGCCAGCTGCTCACCGAGCTTATGACCTCGTCTGGTGCGGACTTCGCTCTCATGCGACACACCATTGGTGCTTCCGACCTGTCTGCAGACCCAGTCTACACCTACGACGATAATGGAGGCAATGCTGATACCGGCATGACTGGCTTCAACCTCGGTGACCGTGGCACTGCCATGGCTACCATGTTGGCTCAGATGAAGGGCCTCAACTCCAACTTGAAGATCTTTGGATCTCCTTGGAGTCCTCCTGCCTGGATGAAGCTGAACAACGCCATTGATGGCGACACCACCAACAACAACCTGAATGATGGTTACTTGACCGGCAACGGCGCTCAGTACTCTAGCTCTTTTGCCGAGTACTTTGTCAAGTACATCCAGGCATTCGAGTCGCACGGCGCGACCATCAATGCCATTACTCTTCAGAACGAGCCCCTGAACAGCCAGGGCGGCTACCCTACTATGTACATGTTCTCGTACGAGCAGGGTGACCTCATCCAAAACTATGTCGGCCCTGCGCTGAAGAGTGCTGGCTTGAACACCCAGATTTGGGCCTACGATCACAACACTGGTATGTACTTGATACTGATAGGCCTTTATGATGAAACAAAGGTTTTATATGGCTAACACAAAACCTTGCAGATCAGGCCGTTTACCCCGAGCAGGTCCTGGGCATTGCCGCTGACTATGTCTCTGCCGTTGCATGGCACTGCTATGCTACCAACCTGGACTGGACTGTTCTGTCCACTTTCCAGCAGCAGTTCCCCAACGTGGAGCAGTACATGACTGAGTGCTGGACCCCATCCAGCGGCTCTTGGAACCAGGCCTCCAGCTTCACCATGGGTCCTCTCCAGAACTGGGCCTCTGGTGTTGCTGCATGGACCCTCGGTACCACCGCTCAGGATGGTCCTCACTTGTCCGAGGGTGGATGCGCCACCTGCACTGGTCTCGTCACCATCAACAACGGCGCGTTCACTTTCCAGACTGCCTACTACATGATGGCCCAGTTCAGCAAGTTCATCCCTGTCGGAGCCACCATTGTCAGCGGCACTGGTAGCTACACCTACTCTGACGGTACCGGAGTCCAGTCCGTTGCCTCTGTCAACCCTGACGGTACCCGCACGGTCGTCATTGAGAACAACCTCAACAACGACGTCTACATTCACTTGACTACCCAGAGTGGCCAGGAGTGGAGCGGTAACGTCCCCGTCCAGTCTGTTACCACTTGGGTCCTCCCCGCTGTTTAAGCGTACTATAGAGGAATAGCGAATGGTGGAACATGAGATTTTGATGTATATATTTTATCCATGGTGGTTAAACCGCTGCACATATATATCTGCGGGAACACCTGCTGTTGATGTGATATAAATGAATTTTATGGTGGCTGATTGTCCTATTTTGGATTTAAAAATATTTGATAAGTGCACCTTCAAAATTTGTGAAATGGAAGCATGTCTCCCTAATACTATGTGACTATTTGGAAAAAAAGGTGCATAGTAAAAAAGAGCTAGGCAAATTGTAATGATCATTTCTAGTTAGTGTAAATACAATCGACTGCATATTGTTTATAACACTGCTCGCTATACTTTACTGGTTCTTGGACAAAAGGTTGTATATACATATTTCTGTTATGAGTGGGTAAGCATACTAAAAGGATAGGTAGTATATATTTTCTTCGATACCAACTCTAATTGTATACTTCGGGTTTAGTATTCTAGCTTACGAAGCACACTATCATCTCATCGCTATTACAATGGACATACTTAATTTTGGTAATACGTCAGACTCCACTACGTAATTAATCTTCCATGACTATTGTATATCAACTAGCATGTTCACCTTACTGATGGCAACTAACACAACTTATACAAAATATCGGAGTGAGCAAGTCAGACAAGCCAGGCAATTCAAATATTATTATTATATCTATTTTACTCTATCCATATCGGTCGTAAGTTAATTCATTATTGGCCCGTTCAGTGAAATGGGTACTGCACTGATGGGACGGGGTTGCTGCTATAGCAAGAGTACATGGGGTCGTGGTCTCCAATAAAACCAACGCACTTCCAGCAGTTAAACACGGTATCTGGATCCCACTTCTGCTTAATGGCGAGTAGCTTATTGTAATTCTCACCGAAGAACACGTTTTGCCAGTCAGGCTCAGCCGGATCAGCTTCGTTTACGTAGGCAGCTTGTATAGCCAAGGGGGCCTTGATAATATCTATAGCTTTGCGGGCGCCTGATAACAACAGGTCGACGGTGGTTTGAGAAGTACCGGGGGTATAACTAACACCGGCTGCCATGTGCCATAATGTCTTTCGCCAAGCAGGGTTGGCGCTGGTAGCGTTCGCCGTATCGGGAGTGTTGAATGGTGAAGTCTTGAGGAGGAAAACTGATACCTCATCTGCAAATGCCTCGCCAACTTGTACGCGAGAGGCTTCCAACCCATTAAGAATACCAGAGACGAGAGCATCGATTTTAGAGGGGCTTTCGAAGTTGTCAACGGTAATGAGGCGACTTGGGACTGAGGACGAGACTCCAACCGCGGTATTTGGGCCGTAAAAGGCGTTTTGGCCTGCAAAGAATTCCCTCTCGCTGGAAAAAACTTGATAAGAGCTCTCAAGGACGTTAATACCCGGATGGCTGGTCAAGAATGAGTTGAAGTTGGCCGTCAACTGTTTAAGTGTTGTCAAAGGATCGCCAGCGGCAGGTAAAACTTCGAGGAGTGTGATGGAGGTGGGGAAAATATTGTTATACCCGGCAACGTGGTTCTTTGTCCACGTTTCTTGCTCATTTGCCATGGATGTGAGAACATCTCTCAAGACTGTATTCTCTGTGACATTGGAACTGGGCGGGGTCAGGGTGGCATTGAGCAACCATGTAGCCCACTGTGCCTGTGGGTAGACTTGGAACTTGTAGTTGACAAGAACTGCGTATGACTGGCCACCACCACCGCGCATTGCCCAGAAAAGATCAGGCTCGTTGCACGCGTTGATCGTTCTGAAGACACCATCGGCTGTAACAACGTCAAACTCAACAGCTTGGTCCACCATCAAACCGTAAGACGGACCAAGCGGGCCGTGGCCACCAGCCTGGCCAAATCCACCGGCGATACCAACGGTGTGACACGCTCCCATTGTGATCATCATGCCATGGTTGTTGAAGAAGGCAATTGCCTCCTCCGCGGTGACACCTGCACCAATGATACCGATGTTCTTTTTGTTAGAAGCAGCAGCACAGTTGTGGGCCGAAAAAGAGGATTTCAACGTCATATTCTTCAAGTTGTGAGTTCGCAAACCGAGGGTATTGGCAGCAGCACTGCGCCCCAAGTAGTCGTGTCCGGTATTCTTAAGCACAATGCGAATACCGTGCTTTTTAGCAAAAGCGATGGTGGCGTTTATATCGGAAGGCCCCTCGGCGTCAACGTAAAGGGGAGATATTCTTCCTAGAAAACATGTCGTCCCTTGAGGCGAAACCAAGCCGGGATAACAGTTCTCATTACCGCAAGATTCCCATTGGGGAAATTGCATAGACCCAAACGTTGTCTCCCGAAAGGTGCCGTTTCCGTATTGTTCTAAAACATCGGTGCAGACGTTTGGATCATAATTTGGTGAACTGGGGAAGCAAGGGCTACCAAGCATAACTGGAGTCTTTAGACGTCCAGATACTGTCTTGTTGAAGGCATTCCATTGTTTGAGACTGGGCCAGCAAGCTTGACCTGGTTGGCAAGTAAACAAGGTGCCGACCGCTGGGGCGATAAGACTCGCCAAGGCGAAGAGCGCTCCGCTCTCCGTAATATGCATGATGAGCTCCTAGAGAGAGGGTACAGTGCAGTGAGGAGTGAGGAGCGAGGCTTTAGGTGTCGAGCTACCTCCATAATCATAATGGCATTAGACTCTTATGTATTATATATTGCTTCCTCCTAAAGGATCCCTCGGCTCGCCGATGTGGAACCGAAGCCAGCTGAGCAAGTATTCGAGAAAAAGGTCCGAAGGAATGTGGCAAAGGAGCTATTCCCAATCATCTTTTAACCGCACTTTTAGTGCTTATCTACGCATCCTATTAGCCGTTCCCATCCTTGAAGTGTTACTGTAAGAGAAGTGCAATCATACGAGTAAAAGTATAGGGCTAGCTGGGAGATTCCACCGGAAAGCTGATCCCGCTGCCACGATATTCAAGTGGGTCTACGCTATGTTTATACCCCTCCATGATCACTATCACTATGCCATCCTTGTCTGTTGCGTGCCCTGTAATTAAAAACCGATGAACAGAGAACTGATACTAATCTTTTCAGGGATTACTGAACGATCTCTCTTTAAGCCTCTATCTTTGGTCTGTCTCATAAATTTTGTGGAGTCCGGAGTGAAAGTTTGAGCCACTTGATTTGTTTGCCATTCGTCTGCCAATTGAGAAATTGTTGAAATAAAGAGCAAACGGAAGACAAATACTAATATACACTCATATGCAGTAGTTTTAGGGCTTACAACAAGACCTAGTTTGCCCCTGAGCAGGCATACAAAAGCGATAAGCTGACTGCAGATTGAGGAGTATTGGTGGGGCTAGATTTACGTTTAGCTTCTGGTTGTTAGTAGTATGAAGTGGTTCGCGGGCCGGGCCGGGCTAAAGGCATCGTCAGGTGGGGGTTGGCTGGGGGCGATTCACCTGTTTAAACGAGGGCACAGATATTAAACTCTAAGACTAGAAATGAGTCGAAATGTGACTATTTAGTACGCCATCATATTTTCACAGGAGCAATTATAATGAGCGTTGCTTAGGCTAAACGTACGTAGCTGAATGGCGCTATTTGATCTACAAACGCATACTTCATTTGCTATTGCACGAGTTCACCTACTTGAGGGATATTGTGTTCTTTTATGACCAGTTTAGATTACGCGCATCATAATTACTTTTATAAGTGGCCTGTTCGAAAGCGGGCAAGTTTGGTTGAACAGTTCGAATAACTTCTGTTAGCCAAGACATACTGTTACAAAGGCAAAAAAGGAAAAGTTAAGCAAGTACAAGATAAAGAAATATATACCTATTAATGCATCTTAAATATACGAATAAAGTCTCTCTTAGAAAGAACCCATCACAATTCTTCGTTAAGGCTTGCAGCACATATACCGCCGGAGGTTAAACACATCACAGTGTAGAGGATGACATGGCAGCTATCAGTTGATAGCATGGGTAGGGATCCTCCTCGTGCATACTAGGTGGGCCGTAAGCGGCCGACGTTTCGATTGCCAAAGACGGAAATACGACTTGTATCTCTATCATTATAGAGGCGGAAATATAGCGCCAAATATGTATTCCCGGGAGTCGGGAATATTATCCAGATCTCTATTACCAGCGAGTCGGAAATATTACACTACCTCTCTCCGCAAAACAACATGGTTTGTTTGTTTGTTTGTTTTAGCATTAACGACCATAAGGTATCTAGTTATCTAGATACACACAAATCCTCATCTGGGCGATAGGTCGGTAGGAGCCAGTTTCCGTCTTAATCACCTCCACGTGGT
>JARFTM010000269.1:0-35155 GCA_030278935.1 Trichoderma polysporum | reverse complement strand
TTTCTTTCTTTCTTTCTTTCTTTCTTTCTTTCTTTCTTTCTTTCTTTCTTTCTTTCTTTCTTTCTTTCTTTCTTTCTTTCTTTCTTTCTTTCTTTCTTTCATCATTTTACTTAATTATTCTTAAAAAAGTTCATCTTATAAAATATATTTAGTGTATAATAACTAAGACTAAGTTAATAATGCATAATTTCTCATTATATTTTCTTCAGACAATTAAAGAAACAAATTATTACTCATTTTCAACCCTGCTTCCCATTATCTGTAAATTGCCCCTTTTATATATATTCAAACTCCGATATCCTTGACGCTGACACAGTCTGGGCAAACTTGTGGAGTAGCGATACTTCGCCTCCACCAGCACAGCCTGTGAAGTCCCAAAACAGAGGATTTTGCGAGCAGTTGGCTTACGCGTCAGGCTGAGGCTTACCGAGTAGTTGTTAACGAATTAAATCGTGGCAAGATAGCAAGTTAAGTTATAGTGTTGCCAGGGTTTTTAATAAAGCTAAACGACTAAAGTCAGGATATATAAAGGTGTAAATGGATGATATTCCGATTATATTCGATCTAAAAACATTTTTCATTACTCTACCTATTTCCTCTATTTAACTCTACTCTTTCCTTATCCCCCTTTCCTTTTGGATACCCCTGATTATGCTTAAAGCATTTTTATTAGGTGCATTTTTGCACTCAACAGCCTATGCAGCAGCTCTATCGTCTCACGACAAATACAATGCTCAGCAACTCGCAGATCCAAACTATGGTCCAATACCTGGGCAAGATCCGCTGTACAGCTCGTATAGGGGCAAGGCTCCTCCGTTCCCAGGTAATATCACCGATCCTATCATACCCACTGCTAAAGGTCCTCCTGGAATCGACGACCTTGTTTGGCAGAACTTGCTCTCTGGTGAATGGGTTATCTTTTCGTTCTACCAGCAGGCGGTAGAGATGTTTAACACTACGGCCTTTGTTGAGGCTGGGTACCCCAACACAACTTATGATCGCATCCAAGAGATTCGCGATAATGAAGCTGGCCATCTGCGCATATTCCAGAACGAAATTACACCCACTTCCATCAAGCCTGGAGCTTGCAAATATGCGTTCCCCTTTGACAGCCCGGCGTCCTTTCTAGCGCTCGCAACGCTAATTGAGATTTCGAGCATGGCTTTCCTGACGGGACTTGTGCAGATGGTTAAGCTGCCTGCATCCAAGGGTGCCATGGCGGCTATTGCTGCTACAGAGACGCGGCACGAGACATGGGCTCTTCTCGACATCTGGAAGACAAACCCTTTCGCAGGCCCTTCTGACACTGTTTTTCCTTTCGCCAACGAGATTCTCGACGCGACCAATGCGTTTATTGTTCCCAGGAGCTGCCCGTCGAATAACCCGGTTTTTCCATCACCGAGACAGAACTTGCCTCCCTTTTCTCCAGCGAGTTCGACGAAGTCGATACACCCGGGTAGTAACATCGTCTTGAACTTTACCGACCCGATCAATCAACCTTGCTTCAGTGAGGGTGTACAATATTATGCAGCCTTTTTCCACGGTCCCTCCAACATTAGTGTGCCAATCGACACAACGAACTGGCCTCGCGAAGATATTAAAGTCATGATTCCATCTCAGTTCGAGGCACGAGGCATCATTATTATGGTAGTAGCTGATACCATTGGTGCCCCAACATTGACAACTGTTAAGGCTGGACCGGTTATGCTTTTAGAACAACCTGCTGAGCTTGGATTAATGACACTATAGAACAATTATGTATTTGTCAAATTCAGGTCAGGTCAGAATCTGTTCAGAAGAACTTTATGCTATAGACAAATTATAACTAGATAACATTACTTTCTCAATTACCTCTTAAAGGGTTTTTATTAAATCTAAGACTTTCCTTTCCATTTTTATATCATTATTTCCCAGCGTCCCTAGCAGTAGACGGCCTATTTGACTTGCATGTGTTTTTCTCTAAAGCCGATATTAGGCAGGTGAAGTATCTCCGAATGCTTCCTCTTTTATAAATAGAAGAATCAGACAAGTTATTCCTACTAAAATGTCCCCTAGCTGTAACAGCGACTTCGTTTCTTCAGGAACAAGTCTGCGGCAGCTAGATCAAATGGTTCCCTGACTTGTTTTCATTTCGTGGTCCTAATAGCGGTTAGACGAGCTAGGTTTCTGTTGTTGTGTTTAGTATTTGATGGATTAGTTCAAAGGTACATTCCCTAGCTGTCGACAAATTGTCCTTCTGATAAACCATGTTCTTAAAGATGAATAATATAGTAGATTTTTAAAAGATAAACCTTCAATTATATTAGGCTTGTATTAATAAATAGGTTAATATAAATTATAAATAATATATCGCCCTTCTAGATAAAATGCCACTGCCGGCCTGGATCATGTACCCAAGTAAAAAATAGGACCGAGCACCGAGCACCTCATACCGAGAGCCGAAGGCCGAAGGCCGCATATCTTGAGCTCATCTCTCCCATCACAGCCCTTCGGCTCTCCGTCTTCACCTATTCATTCCCGCTTGTGAGGCGCCTCAGCTAGGAAAGCCGTTTCTATCGGACCCATTTATCACTGTAACGATGAATAGTGCAGCTACCGTTCCCTCTGAAATACCCCGGAGGCGCAACGGCCGTCCGCAAGCCTGCGAGCCGTGCCGCCGGCGCAAAGTCGCTTGTGACCACAGACTTCCCATTTGCTCGAGGTGCATACGAAAGAGTGCCCCCCAAAACTGCCGGTACCTCATCCAAGGGCAGCTCGTAACACCGGCTTTGCCCCCAGTCGGTACAAGAAGCCAATCAGCTGAGGTATCTGATGGCGGGCGGCAAGGAGAGCCAGCAGGGTCAAACCCGTCAACGATAAGCCCTCCAACGCTTGAAGACCTTGCTTCTCCATCTGGCCGAAATGTTGGCTATCTGGGAGCAACGAGCTTCCCAGAATTCTACCGCGAGACTCAGAGGCACCTCAACTATGTAACCGGCCTTGAGCCACCCCGTGAAGGCTTAGCTGGCAATAATGACAGCGGGATGGCGGCGACTAATACGATGGTCCCAGATGCAGCCGCCTTTGAGACTGCATTTGCAGTGCTACGCGCGATTCCGACCAAAGGGGCGGCAAACTTTTTGTACAGAAGGAATGTAAACCCCTCAGATGCATGGTGCCGCCTCGCTATGGATCGACTTCATGACTCCCTGTGGGCGACGTTGGGGCATTTCCTAGAGGGTGAGAGAGACGACGAAGCAATGTCACAGCTTGCCTTAATATTTTTTCAAAATAGCTCCAAGCCGCTCAGAGAAGACTTTTCAGATCCAGATCAATGGTTTGAGGCCTTTTCAGGTGCCAACATTCGCTGGGAGGGTCTCGGCTGTTTATTTTCATTTTGGACCTTTGGAGCTACGACGTTGTTCGAAAACGGCAGCTATGAACAACGCAAACAGCTCGGAAATTATAACCGTAGAAACCTCATGCTCAAGTATAAGAACAACACAACTAAATGTGTCGACCTTTGCCGACTGGCCAGCTGTAACAACACAATGATGGTATATCTCTTACATATGCACAGCCTCACCGCATCGCTCATCACGGGTGATACAGGTAAGCTTTCTCTCGGATCACATTATTGCAATGCTCAAGTTGTCTTATGTTCTCTCTAATTTTCCCCAACCTAGGTGCGGAATTTTGGCGCCAACATGCAGAAGCCGTCGCTATGGCCACCTTTCTCGGACTCCACACACCTCAACTCTCCAATCCATTACCAGAGGAAACGGTATCTGTTCAGGCTAAGCGGAAGGTCTTCTGCGGTGTTTTTAATGCTGATATGCTTTTATCTACTTTGACGGGACGGCCTCCGTTACTCAGTAGCAGGCTTTGCTCCATTCCGCTACCCCTCGACATTGATGATGCTTCGTTATTCAACGCCAAGATTAAAGATTACCGATTGGATAAAGATGGATGGAACATTGATGGGGTGAATAATGCCGCAACATTTCAGCGAGCCGCATATACAATCGCTAGGATAAGAAGTGAAATCCTAGAGTTAGTGCTCCAAGCACCTAATCCCACAATTAATCATAACTTTGAGTACGTCTACTATCCAGCCGAAACTAACATGCCTGTCCACGAACGTTTGCACTGACTCGGTTGCGAAAAGCGAATTGCGGAAACGAGAAATGGATGCTGTATCACGATTTCCAGTCGGGTTACAACTACAAAACGAAGACTTTAACGATCCCACGATTGACGGTGCCGTCCTCTACGCCAGATTGTTAACGCGGCTCGAACATCTTAGCAACTTATTCTTCATTGAGCGTCTATCATACAAGGGAAGCGGCTTATACAGCCCACGAATGCTTGAAATAGGCTTTGAAATGATTTGCCTCACCATTACATTCTGGACACAGCAGAATCGCCTGGCAGACCTACAAGGCGACTATGAGTGGCTCGTAATGGGGCATGCCGGTCCTGCAGGGGGCATATTATGCATGGAACTCTTAAAAACATCTGCTGGCGCCGGCCACGCTGCAGAAGCACCAACAACAACTACAATCACAAAATCCATGATAGTAAAGCAACTCAGCCTGCTTATTAGCTTTCTTGAGTGGATTGGGCCGTCCGCACCAGGCGCCCATTTGTGCAACAACATCAAAACAGTGGTCGAGCGAGTAATTGAGCAAGCACTGAATCCAAAGCCAAGGCCATCAACCCAGCAAGAGTTTGATATGGCATGGGATACAAGTTTACCGGAAGATATGAACGATTTTAATTTCGGACTACTAGACACATTTGACTGGCTAAGGCTTCCTCCGAATACGATCTAGCCTGTTGAGAGTAGGAGGTGCTATTAGTGCTGTCTTTTGACCTAATATGTATTTATTTATTGCGTTTTATATGGAGATATCCAAAGCAAGTAGGCAAGCTTGGTTTTATAGACTGAAATGAACTGATATATAGATCACCAAGATCTCTTTACACGGTAACCATATATAAATTGCTCTCAATAAGGCGCTATATCAAATCGTCTACAGACGTCTTTTACCAAAGACCAGCATTTCAAAACAATCCAATATGCAAATCTTGTTTCGCTCTCTATTGTGCTACACACTCCCTCACCACGGCTCAGTTCCATCGATGTTGCTAAAAGTCCCCGTAGGACCATCTTTATCGAGAGTCGCCAACTCAACAGCCCTTACAGCACCCTCTTCCACATCCATGGCAATAGACAGATGGTTATTAAATGCCGTTTTACGAAGCCCAGGACAGCAACAGTTGATTTTCCAGCCCTCTTTCTCAAATAATGTCGAATAGCACGCCCCAATCATATTCGCGGCTGCTTTGCTAGATTTGTAGGGCATGGAGGTATTGTACTGATAGTGCTTCCATGAAGGGTTGAGTGTATTTCCCAGTGAACCCATTTCTGAGGTAATAAACACAATTCGTGGGACCGAGCCTTGGTCAGCGGCCTTCTTCAAAAGAGGGATAGCTGCATCGGTCATCTCCATAGTGCCAAACACATTAACATCAAACAATGCAGCCATCTTGGCCCTAAGACTCAGTAAATCTTCAACTGCATGTCTTCCAATACCAGCATTGTTGATTAGAACATCAAGCTTGCCGTGCTCGCGATCAATTTGCGCCACACAGGCTGCAATTGATTCGTTTGAAGTAATGTCAACTTCGACGGGAGAAACCGAGCCAGCGAGGTTCTCGAGCTTTGATATGGCTTCTATTCCTCTTGATAGAGCGCGACAGCCCAGAAGTATATGATACGTCGGTTGTTCTGCGACAAGCTTCTTCACAATCTCAAAACCGATGCCTTGATTGCCACCAGTAACGAGCACAATCTGCTTGTTTGCAGGTTTGCCAGCCATTGAAAGAGACTATTTCCAGGCTGAGAAAATTGATAATAAAAAATGAATATGTACCTAAGGCAGTTAATGAGCTTATTAATGACGAGGAAACAAGTATGTATCTATGCAATTGGCGGCTGCAAAGATGGTAGCAAAATATTACCAAAAGAGCTATGTGGCAAGCAACGTGCAGCCTTTTTTTAAATCTGATCTGCCTAACGCTTAATAATCTCCACGACGACCTCCCAACACCACCAAGCTTGATCACTCTTGGGACTTTACAGGCCGTCTAGATAAACTCGCGCTAAGTTCGCGATCCGCTGCACTGGAGTTCCCATTGTCCGCGCATGAGTAATATGTTTAGTACAAGCCATAGAATGACCTATCCTCTATACAAAATAGCACAGATATGGAGTTCATAAGCAGCTTATTGTGGTGCGAGCCGCAGCCACCCCCACAGCCACCACATTTAGCGGCAATTACATGTATCCAACGGTGTGCTGCAAAAGTTGGTGACAAAGCTTCGCCTATCCAATGCCGCGACGCCGATGTTCTCTCCCATTCCCATATACGGCAGTACGATATCTTGATGGAAATGCCGGACTCATATCGCGATAGCTTACGTTTATGTCCGCTTCTATTTGATGAATAGAGCAATATCAAGGATTTGCCTCGAACACATACAATGGTCTGTAGCGACGGAGCCTCTGCGTGGTGGTCAAGTTATGATATAATATGCAGAAGCTCGATGGCACTGAGTAGCGTTTTGCATTGCTTCAATTGATACAGAAATGAGATTGCTTCTAAGTCGAGCGTCTTACCCATAATCAGAATAATAACGTGCTATTACGCAAATGGACTAGGCAAATCATGAATGTTCATTTCTTCATCTTTCATTTATCATTTTTACAATAATATCTACAAACATTGGCTTAGTCTTAATAGCCGCTCTGTCCCAAGTACGCAGCCATGACACCACCGTGGCTCTCCCAACCGCCTGAGTTCGCCGTGTCGACTACTTCTGCCACACTCTTCCCACGCACCGACTCGAGCACCATGGTTCGTACATTGTGCGTGCTCACACCATAACTGAACAACTTCTCGTTGTCGGCGTAGATAACAGCGTTCTGCTGGCATTCCGCTGAGCAGCCATCGCGGTTAATACCGTTGAAGAAGACCCAGTATCCACCGCCATAGACATTGACGTTGCTAGAATCGTGGATATACTGGAAAATAGCCATACGGCACTGAGCGTCGTCGGCGGCGCACCAGCTGAAGTCTGGGTCACTGTCCAGCAGAGAAGTGGTCCAGGGCAGAGGTGTCAGCAGGCCAGAGTTGTTGCCTTGCCAGTATGGCGTCTCGCTCTGTTGGAAGCCTAGGAAGACGTTCTCTGCCTTGTGGATGTTCACCTGGTACAAGGAGTTGTGTTCGCTACCGATACCCAGCATCCAGGTGCCTCGGACAGATTCAACCAAGAAACCGCCGGCAGTAGATGGGTTAGCACCGTTATCATCGTCAAGATCGTGGTCGGCACTCCAACACCAACTGTTCTCCCAGTATGACGAGGACAAAGCAGTGAGATGAGCGCAAACTCGCGCTGCCTTGCAAGTCGCGGGGTCATCGCAGTTGGTCTGAACCTTGGAGCCTCTAGCACCTCCAATACGGAAGTGAGAGTTGAAGAAGCCAACGTCTCCCGCTTTCAAGCCAGCCATGTTCACTTCCACGAGCTTACAGCCGGGAAGGATGTCGGCAACTGTGAAAAGCATGTCGACAAATTGCGCAACACCGATCTGGCCAGGAATTCCGACCTGAACCATGGGGACCGGGTTATTAGCATTCTTAAACTTGGATCCAGTAGCGCTAATCTCAGACCAAACCTCTCCGTGGAATCTAACGTCTTGTCAGCTGATTGATCTATAATAAGAATGGATGGATGTTATCCAAGTTTATACTACTTACCGACTTCCAGGGGGAACCACAATGGTGTCGCTAACAAGATACGTTCCGTGAGGGAAATAAATGACGCTCTTTCCAGCAGCGCTGTTGATGATTTTCTGGAGGTTCTTGGTGCTAATGAAATGGTTAGACTGCTCGTCATCACTCGGTGGATTTGTGCCAACACTTACTCATCTGTAACACCATCACCTGCGACGGGGAGCCCGCGAACAGTCTTGACGTTCACAACCTGGTTCACGCTGTATTCTTGGAAAGTTGGCGGGGTGACAACGTGGTAGGCTCCAGTGGCATCTACAAGTGCCGCAGGGCGAGATGCTGGGAAGAATTTGCCTTGAGCCCGTTGGCCATTAGATGGCCCATAGACGTTGCCCCAAATCCAGGACTGGCCCGGCTTGACAGAGCCCTTGAGGACATTCTTTCCTCCGGCAGTGACGGTCTAATAGAACTTGTTAGTCTCTTATTTGAACTAATGCGGTGAAAGTTCTCGCCAGCAATGGGGCAAGATAACTTACCGAGCCGACAGTTTTATCAACTTGGACATTCTCAAGAACTATGGAACCTTGAGCTGTGGGGGAGGCGGCAGCGTTCCACAAAATGCCAACATTCTTCGCAGTTGAATCAATAAGGGCAAAGAATCCGGTGTTGTTGTTTGTAGTCTCAATGCCGACTTTGCATGACTCGAAGTGCAGACCCTGGCCGGTACCCTCAAAGAGCTTGTCGAGCTTCAGGCCAATATCTTGGTCTATAGTAAATAGATACGTTAGCAAAATGTATACACCAAATTGTAGACTTATAATTCTAGACGTACTCTTAAAGGTGATTCCCTTGAAATGGTACTGCTGCTCGTTCATGCGAATGCCAACAGATCCACCCTGGAACACAACATCGTTGATGATCAGAGGTGAGCCGCCCTCAGGCATTGACAATCCTGTATGCGCGACGCCACCATTGGGCATGTTAAACAGAACATTGGTAAGCTGCACAGCTTGGCTCACGGCCCAATTGAGAAGCGTGATGTTGTGGGTAGGGGCCACTTTGGTAGAATCCAAGACGACATTCTTCAGGGCGATATAGAAGTTAATGGTCGGGTCGAAGCTGGAGTCGTAGCCGTAGTAGAGGAATGGGTCGGTGAAATCTTGAGAGGCCTGAAGCACCGGTCTGTTGATGGGATCACCCATGACGACGGTGTCAACATACGACTGAAGAGGCTTGCTCAGACGGTATGTGCCAGCCGGGATGTAGACAACAGCCGGAGCGCCGGTAGTACCGTACGCACCCGAGTTGCGAGTATCTGTGGCGTTGGCATAATCAAATGCAGCTTGAATGGCAGCCCAGTCATCAGTCACGCCGTCACCCTTGGCACCGTAGTCTGTCTTGACATTGCGAAAGACAGTCCACTTCTTGCCATCGGGGATGAATGCGCTGATTCCATTGTGCTCGATGTTCTCATACCAGTAGCCTGACGAGTGTCTAGCCTCAACGCCTTCAGCTGGTAGAGAGTTACCAGCTACAGCGGCAGCGAGGCCGAGGAACAATGACACGGCTCTCATCTTTGCAGAAAGATCACAGGTGAGATCAACGTCAAACCTGCTTTTTTTCCCTTTGCCTCAGTTCAGTCGCTGGAAGAGCCGGATCTCCTCTTCACCACCGAGCGGGCTTCCCATCTCCTTTTATAGTTACATGATTATTATTGCTGTCATTACTATTATTCATCCTCGCTCTAGAGGGCCTGGCTGACAGAATCGGCAAACGGACGGACGGACATTCCAGCCTGCCAACAATCGTAAAGCAATTCAAAGTCCGATTGTCTGCAAAATCCAATCCCATCCATGTCTGCGGGTCGCCGTATGCGGAGAAAGTGGTAGTAACAGCAGGCCATGGTCGACCCATTCGGCATATTCGCCTCGACCTGGCACCCCTGTCGCGTCCGGGGGGATCTCATCTCATCTCTTGTCCTGTGCCGACAAGGCTAGGCAAACGAGTCTCCTGCAAGGTCCTTGCTGGCGACAACAGAAACCTGACATCTCGGCCCTTTTCCTGCTGGCGTGCGGGGGAAGCTCAAGCTAACAATGGACGATGCAGGGGAATATGCGAATATCCCCTGATGCTTCCCCACGTACGCAGATACTTTTCGCCGTCATCGCAAGGATGCCCGAATGCCGCCTTCAAAGCACCTTCGGCCGACGGCACAAGTTGCGCCTCAACTTTGCAGCTTGCAGCTCTGGACTGTTTGCAATGCGGATTATTACCCGCAAAAAAACTCCGCCTTGCCAACGGTAAACAAAATGCATCCATTATCAGGAACCCCGCGTAGAAGAAACAGTTCCATGGCATGGTAGCATTTGAGATTGATCCTCTTTTTCTTTACTAGTAGCATCCCGTGGAGCATTTTGCGAAGTGGTATTCGTTAAGGCTATCCGAGTGTAACACCACCACGATGAGAAACGAGGAACGCGATGTAAGATCAACAGTTCCTGTGGCCTAGCCGTTTTCATCAACCGTGTTTTTGTTCGATATTAGGGATATGCGGCCGTTCGTAAACAGAGATAATGACCAACCAGCCATAGTCAACTACATATGAGGCGAATTGACGATTAATCCATATGAATGGCGGCTAAATCGAAGTCGGGCAACCTAAACCAAAACATTCAAATTCAAACAGTCTAGACAAAAAGACCCAAACAAAAATCGAGAGTGCTCCATGCTTTGCTTTACCTTACAAATCTCATGTGTAGTGTGGATACTTTGTCCACATCGTCGCCAAAATCTCACTAAACAATTTCTCCATGTTCCTCCGCCACTCCCCGGATCTCAGGCTTGGCCTGCATCGGCAAAGGCGTCCAAAACATCCGCAGCTCAATCAAAGGCTCTGCACTAACTTGACTAGCTTCTGCGACAAAAGTTCTACGTCGCCGGGGAATCTCGCCGTGACGTAGTTGAAGTTTTCGTCCTCAACAACAAAGCTAGAAAGACATTAGCCGACATAATATAACCTAAGAAAAGAACCGTTTTCTTTTCTTTTCTTTTCTCGGCGAAACTCACGGCGTTGGTACAATGCTATTCTTAAGCTGCTTAGGGTTTACCAGTGCTTTTCGTACCTAGATGATAGTTCTAGCGTCAGCACCTTAACCCCCTTCTTTAGATGGTTTTTGTGACAAACTTACCGAATCCTCGACATTTTCACTTCCCGCTCCATACGTCTTGTAATAATCTCCCAAGAAAAGACGAGTGCCCCAGAAGGCCAACTGCTCAAATCGGGCCGGCAGAGTGGCAGTCACGCAGTCGCAAATGACGCTGCTCCCATCGGGATGCTTGGCTTCTGAAAGCACCATGACGCCGTGACAGACCGCTCCGACTGCTTTTTTACTAGGCTTCTTCGTTTGGGGGAAGAAATCGGCCAGCAGCGTGTGAACTCGGTCCGAGTTAATCACTTGTCTAACGGCTTTATCGTGACCTCCGGGCAAAAACACGAGATCGAACGCGTCTAGGGTGAATTGCTCATCAGACCATGACAAGGGATTCTTCCACTCCTCTGACTCGGCCATGACACGATATCTTTTTACGTTGGAAGAGGTTGCACCCTACGATTCAAGTTAGAGCATGCAACAAGATGCGCGCCAATTGACAAAATACGCACCAAAAGGCGCTGGGTGAGCCCCTCCAGCATCTTGGAGTCGCATCGAGGAGATTTACCCTCTTCAGTTGCAAATTTGACATCAAATCCAGCAGACTTGAAGGCTGTATAGGGTCCACAGGTCTCTGAGCGAAAGTCAGCCTCTTAATCAGAATTGGTGCCGTAGCACGAATATTTGCCCACCTGTAGGATCATGGCCATAGTCAGCCATCAAGAAGACGATCTTTGCCATGATAACAATTAGATTTAAAACAAGCTTATTAGATAAAGTTGTTGACGACACTGGCGGCTCTCTCGTAATTTCTAACTGAGAATCGAAAATGAGTTTGAGAATTAAAAGGGCGAGTGAAGAATTGTCGCGACGCCAGAGTGGGCTTACGCTACCCTGTAACTGTGGCTTGAGCCGAGGTATCACAGCCAACAATTGAACATAGCACAAGGATGTTTTAACTTTGACATTGCTTCGTAATCACCGTGCGTACAGCGATTTTAAAAATTAAAGACTGCAAGATTTCAATAAGAGAATTATTTGTGATATAGCGATACTACTAAAATCGTACACAAAACAACACTAAAATACTATACATCGTCCATATCAACTAGTGATATTCCAAGCTTCCATTTTCGTTCATCATTTCCAACACATTCTGATAGTCATTATTTCCCTTCGTAAAAGCTTTTCCCAGTAGATAGAAAAGTATCAATTCCAAGACTCCAAATTTATTTCTTCTTCTGGTTCTTGCCAGTCAGTGAGTCGGTGAGACTGCCAAGTCCAAGACCATCAAGGAGCTTGTTTAATCCCAATGATCCGAGGAGTCCGTCGACTAATCCGCCGAGGCCAAGGCCGCTCAGCTGTAAATGTTGTTAGCATTGACCTTCTTGATATTTTTTGTATTATAGCAATGATAGCAAAATAAAAAGACTTACCAGTTTACCGACGAGGCCGAGAACACCGTTCAACAACAATCCAACGGCAGCAATGATCTGGAACAGCGGCTCCGACAGGAGACCCCAGAGGGGGTTGAGTTCCTTCTTGGCATGTGGCATGCCCTCAATCTTGCTCTTTGCGTTGTCAATGGTTTGGGTCACAGTACCCGTAAGCTATACTGCTTGTTAGCTGACTATTTCTTGATGGCAACGACACGTAATAGATAGAATTAGCACTCACCTCCTTGAGCACATCTGCCAGATGGTATTCCTCTGGAGTTGCCTCCTTGGTACCCGCCTTGTGCTTTGCATTTCGCTGGATACGTCCATCGGGATCAAGTCCACGGATGGTACCGTTGGTCTCAGTCAGGATCTTGCCGCCTTCTTCGATCAGGGGCTTCACCTCCCTCACCAGCGCCTCCTCATCAAGCTCCTCCTTGGGTGTCCTCTCAGCCGTGTTGATCTTATCCGTAATCATCTTGCAGATGGGACGAATCTTGTCGAGTGACTGCTCGATACATCCAGCCAATTTCTGGGCCAGTTGGCGATCCTTTTCAGCTTCGTCGCTCTTCTGCTTGTCTTCGGCGGATTCTTGGGGAATATCCTCAAGGAGGGCGACATGTCCAACAGTGTGGCCCTTGTAGTTGACCACATCACCGTCGTCGTCGACTTCTTTGCCTGAGCAGGCAGATGCGTCGCCGCTAACAAGCTTTGCGATGAGATTTCCTTCCTCATCTAGGACATTGCCTTCGCGGTTCACCTTGCGGCCTGCGTAAGGAGCCTTCTTCTTCTCAGGCTCCTCAGGCTCCTCCCAGCGCTCGGCTTTGCCCAAGACATTTCCATTGCTGTCGACAACATCACCATCTTCATCGACGGAGCGGCCGAATAGCTTCTTGGGGTCTCCAGAAGTGAGCTTTCCAACAACATCGCCCGAGGGTGTAACAACTGTGCCATCCTTTGCGACAGTGCAGCCGGAGAGTTCAGCGAATGGGCCTTCTTTCATACCCTCTCGTTCGCCTTCGCTAACGAGTTCGGCTTTGCCAATGACATCTCCAGACTCACTCAGGACGTTACCTTCTTTATCACACATACGTCCAACCAGGGACTTAACGTTGCCTTCGATAACCTTGCCGTAGATGGAACCCGACGAGTCGACAACATTGCCGGCCTTGTTCACTCTCTTGCCTGCCAGCGAAGATTTGTCGACAACAGCCTCAGCTTCAGCCTCGGGCTCATCCCAAGCCTCTGCTTTTCCAACGACATTGCCTCGTCGGTCGACAATGTCACCATCCTCGTCAACATGGCTGCCCTTGAGACGCTTCGGGTCGCCTTCTACGACGACGCCTACCTGCTGGCCGTTGGACAAGATGCGACCGTCAGCCTCCACGACAGCATCGGGGAAGTTTTCGAATGGGGCAAAATCCTTTTCGTCACCACGCTCCGAGTGAGATAATGGCCGTCCTTTGCCGATGATTTTTCCAGAGTCGTTCCAGATATTTCCCTCTTCGTCTGCTTTCTTGCCGATGAGCTGCTTAGCGTCACCTTCAACCAGACGTCCGATAATGTCTCCATCTTTGTTGACGAGATTGCCAGCCTTGTTGACCTTGGTGTCCTTGAGCTCAGAGTAATCAAGTGGCTCCTCTTCCTCTGTCTTGTCGCCGGCTGCAGCGACATTAGATTCTTCTTCCAAGTCCTTGGTATCTGGCTGGGGCATCTCACTGTCTTGGCCTGGTGTCTTTTCTTTGACATCCTCTGATTTGTCTTCCATTGAGATGGGAACATCGTCCTGTGGCTTTTCCTGTTCTTCAGTGTCCGAACCCTGTTCCTGGGGCTTTTTATTGTCACCGCCGACCTGGACCGACGAGTCAGCTGAGCTCTGTTCATCCTCACTGGGCTTCTGCATCCTACTGACCATGTCGAGTCCCTGTGAAACGGGCTTTTGGAGATTACTGGCCGTCTGGTAGGCAGACTTGGTCTTTCCCATCACGTCCCAGCCGCCGGACTTTTGGTCTTTTTGGTCCTTTTCGCCAGTTTCAGTGGTGTATTCACCCTCCTCACCTTCTTCATCCTCTTTTTCGTTGAGGTTAGCCTTGGCAAGGACTTTTCCAGAAGAGTCTAGGATATCTCCGGAGGCCATGACTGCGTTTCCCACAAGGTCGGTAGATTCTCCTGACTCGGTAATCCTTCCAATAGACTTTCCAGCTCTGTCAAGAATATCTCCAGAGTCGGTCACAACACCAGCGGCAGACCGAGGAATAGATCGCATTTCAACTGTGTTAGGAAGGTGTTAGAAATGTAAACGCAGATATGATCATAAGTGAATTAACACTCACCTGGATCTCTCTGCTCCGTGGTGGGACTGTCTTTGCCTTGCCATCCCCCTTGGGCGGCGACGGGTTTTGGGAACGGCATTTTGGGTTTAGAACTAATTCAATACTTAGATTCACAAAATTTGGTGGTTTCTTTGATTGCTGTAGCTGAATCGATTGACTTTTTTAGAAGTGAGTTGGTATTGTAATTAGTTTTAAAGATTGTCTCATTCTTTCCTATTATATATACACAAAAGCTGACGGAAAATAAAGTTGCGCCTTTTCATCATCCAACCTGCCAACAGGCATCCCGCACAGTATACGTCGACTGCCAACATGCCAAACTCCTATCTTGTTTGACAGCGTCACTGCGATAATCGATGACTTGCACACATCGAACATCTCGATGTATACGCATCGGATACCACCATCTCAATGCGGCATGACGCACTTTGGACCCCGATTACGTCTTTACAGCATGGATAATCCCCGACGAATAGCACGATGGCTCGACATAGAACCCATTTATCAGGGGAATTATCATATCACAATGATATCAGACAAGCCACAGGTTGTCTCTCGAGCTCCAGTATAGGCCCGGAAGCTCTTTGAAGCTTACAGTAGTGCGGGTCGCGAAACAAGGATGTCCTCGCCAGAGAGACCCGAGAAGCGAGATCTTCCTCGTGGCAAGCCACACTCGCCACAGGCTAACTGGGAAGGTGTCGTATTCATTTATCATGTGGCGCTAGATTTCTATGTCCAAACAGGTTTCTATGGGGGAGTCTGAATAGAAGAAGTGTGGCGGTGAAATGTGTGCACCCCTTGATTAGCGTTGTAGGAGATTAATTGAAGCTTCATTGTTGGCGGCTTGGCTATGACGATGAGATTTAGAAATGTCAGTGATGCGATAGTTTTCTGAAGAGCACGTGAAATTATAGCTATTCTGTGAGGTATGGTAAAATGATGCTATCGCCAAATTTGCCAGACAAATACTGAGCCAACGCCTGAACTGCGCCTATCCAACTATCTTTGTGATACAAACAAAAAGGGGTTCTTGGGGTGTGTTTTATTTTTCATTTTTAAAGACGGTGGGTATCTTGATAATCAGCTGGATGCCGTCGTGCGTTGATTTGACATCCAGATACACCTCTGACGGGCTTGGTGTTGCGACATTCGCCTTGCCGGCATCCTCAGGTTTGTTCTCATTCGCATCCTGCTTCCCAGACGCCCCATCCTTTCCTGTTGACGGATTATTCATCTTCCCAACTATGTTGCCGTCTTTGTTGTAAATGTTACCATCCCCATCTATCCTCAGCCCCCCCTCCAGATCACTAAGCGTCGGCCTTGTGTGGTTCTCCGACACATATCCCACCACATCCCCGGTATTGTCCAGAATTTCTCCAGACTCGGAAACAGGCCGTCCCACCATGGAAGGAAGATCTCCTTCTACTGACCCCAGCACCGTGCCATCCCAGTCAAGGATGTTGCCGAACTCATCGACAAACTTGCCCACTAAGCCCTGGGCGCGGGATGCAAGCGGCTCCCCTTGCTCGATACGCTCTATTTTGGGGATTTTGATTTCAGGATTTTTTGGTTTGCCATTACCGTTCTGTGACTCTCCTTTCTCTTCTGGACGAGGTAGCATGACGAGTCTATGGCTAGATGAGCGGCGTGGTTCCTGTCGATCGTCGTCGGAAGACGGCAATTGCGGGCTGTTGGAAGAGGGTTGCTGATGCGGCATCTCACAAAACGGCAAGTATCAGCTGAGCGAGTATGCAGTAATTAATTAATAAATGATTTGTTTATGTGAAGAATGGACTGCAAACTCTGTAAAGAATAGCGACAACGATAGCTTAATGCCCTCTTTCGTTGACAGAATCCAGTAGGTGAACCTTTTTTCTCTCTACACTCTCCACGCAACAGGTCACTGCGTCATCATGGGCAAAAAAAAACTACGCCAGGCTTCAGGCTACGGGGCGATGACATGCTGATACATCATCCGCATTGCCGATCATTCCAAGAATATCGCGCTGATACAGGGGTTCTCCACGATTGCGTAAGTAAGGGCCACCTCCAGGCACGCAGCCTTTTGTACCATAAGCCGTCCCATTGTTAGGGACATGCCTGGACTTCCATTGGGAAGAGAAATGAAAGGGAAAACCCCCTCGAATACCGGTTTCTGCTCACAAGTTAGAACCCTGCTTCACTAACAAAACTTAAACTTGCTGCCCTGGAACATTTCTTCCGCGCAGCTGTTAGTCTCGGGAGGACGATGCCGAATTAGTACATAGACCGAAAAGGGCAAGCAGCCACAAATGACATACAATGCTCAATAACAATGCTGTGGCGCCAAAGTGTGGCTCTCAGCTATGGAGACTGGCAACGTCTGTGGCTCTCCGCTAGTGTGGCTGGTGACCACTGTGGCTATCCATCCGTCATAAGCTCTTCATCAAGTTTTGATAGTCAGAGAGCAGGAAAATGAAGAAGTAGTTTTAGGACTCAAGTATAGTATTAACCAGAGGCGGAGCAGAGGGCAATAATTTCATCTCGCCTCTCGCTCACACCTCCATCTTTATGCGACAATACATACGTGTAATAATCGTAACAATCCACCTTAAAAAAACAGGGCAATATTTCAACCCTCCCGCGCTATAATTGGTTCCACTCCATCAAACACTAACATGCATACTCATCCTCCCATCTGCGGATCCTAGTTCCTAAGCCTCCTCTCCGAAAAAGGAAAAAATAGAAGAGGCTTCTGTAGCAGATTAAACAATAACACACAAGGAGAGGAAAAAAGAAAAGAGAGCCATCCACCGAAATCTCGCCACGCTTTGTCGATTTTTGATCAGGCCCTCGTCATGAGTAGAGCGCCTCTGGTTCGTTCGTTGTTGTTCTCGTTGTCTTCTCAGTTCCTGATGATGTGAACAAGAGCGCAACGCCATTAGCCGATTTCGCCTTTCTATTTGAAGTTTACGGATGATATGGTACGCCCCATAACTAGCCAGTCCTGAACAGAGGCCGCACTTGTAAGATAATGTGATACCCAGTAGGACAAGGTGTAGATGGAAGGGGCATCATATAGGGGGCTGTATGGGACTGGAGAAAGGGAGAACAAAAAAAGGAAAAGGGGGGTTCAACTTACAACAACGCTAGCTCCAAATCTCCGTGAATCTTGGCCTTGAGCTGAATCTCGATATCCAAGTTCAGGTCCAGCCGTAGCCTCAAGGTGTCACTCTTCCCTTTGTCTTCTCCGCCGCCCTGCTGGCCAACCGCATTGCCCGCGACACCTCCCAGCGCGTTCGTCACGCCGCCCACCGCTCCGTTTGCTGTCTGTCCCACCTGGCCAGCCACGGGAAGATTGTCCAGCGCGCCGAGCGGACCGCCGCTGCTGCCTTGGCTGCTAGACTTCTCACGACGCTGAGTCCTCTGCATTTGTCTTCTTTCTCGGCGGGGAGGCTGGGGAGGCGGTGATTCAGCGCCGGAGTCAGAGCCGTACTCTTCAGCCGAGTCGGTACGTTCCTTTTCTGCTGTGGGATTTGACATTGTGCTGATTGCTGTTGACGTTGGTGTTGATGTTGTTGCCTATCTTAAGCAGAAAGTAGGTCTAATAATGAGATAAGATGGGATATAGTGAGGCCTGAGAAAGTTGAAAGAAAAAAAGATTTCCAAAAGAAAAAGAAAAGATGGAATTCTCCTTCTTAGTAGGTATGTATGAATCGAGCAACTATCTTTGGGTATTGCCTTTCTAGTAGTATATCCAACATCTCATCCATCCAATACCCGGAGCATCATAATGATATACCCCATTATTCGCAGCCCATGCACCACACATACGTCGTCAGCCCAACCGGTTTTTTTCTCGCCCTTGTCCTCTCTCCACTTCGTTCCTTTTCCTTTTCTTTTTTCTCTCTTCACACGCCCTCACCTCCATACCACTTTTATGAAGTCATCATGAGCCAATAGCCTTGGTGCACTTTAATTAATTGCTCCTACATGGCCTTGTGTCAAAAGGACAGGGATCAGCGTCCTACTAGTCTTGGGCTAAAAAATATGCGGAGCAAATCCACCACATGTGTTTTTTCTTCGGCCGTTTATTCCGCGCGGCAGCTATGAACAGTAGTAGTATAGGCCTACGGAGTACTCCATCCTTTTTTCTAGCTCCCTTGTCAATCAGCAGCCACCTCATCGCGATGAGGCAACTGACCCCTGTTCCACGCTATACGATACTTTTGTTTAAACAGGCTTGTCATTGTTTCCTTAGTCTCTAACAAACTTGCTCTCCATACCCAATAAGAGGCTCCTCTTCAGCCTCAGCGGCTTGCACTCCTCCTCCACTTCGGTTGTGGCTAGTATCTCATTGTCCGGATCCCAGTACACCACCCATCGCTCTCGGCCACTATCGTCGTGCTCCAGCTTCGCCACAAAGCACTCGTCGTTGCCTTCCACGGTCAAGAAAGACTCGTCCTCGCTCCATCCCCAGGGCCCAATGACGTGACCAAGGGTATCTTTGCGAGCGCCGTACTCCACCGCGTGCGTGTCCTTGTTGATGTACATCCAATTGAGCATTGGCGGATCGTCAGAGATGGTGCTCACCAGCCCCAAGTGCTGCTCTTCACTGGGGTACGTGAAGTAGTAACCGCAAAAAGCGTAGCCAGGGAAGTCGGCGTCGAGCGGGATATTTACCTCCAACTGTATTAATCGCAGTTAGCCATGTCGTCAAGTCAGCCGCTTAGGGAGAAAACGTCTTGTCTGTAGCATACCTTCCCGTCCTTGAGCACGCAGAAATCCGTCTCATAGTCGTCTCCCTCTTCCCCATCTTCGACTACCGCCGTCAAGTGAAATTTTTCCTTTTCCTTATTCGCTGCGTTTGACTTCTTCTGGGCGCTGATAGCTTGGCCCACGCCTGTAACGGTAGGTATCGCTGTTATGGCGAGAAGCCCGATGACCATCATGTAGTCGGCAGCTCAGTAGCTCTGGTATGAACAAAAGATGCCTCGGGTCCATGAGGTTCCCATTAAATGACGTTTTAATGGACGAGCCATGTGTGTTCCATCGCCTCGTGTATATGTGTATGTACATTGTCGTTCCGTATGAGGGCCTTGCATGAAGCGATCGAGATTCCGCGCTTTTAGTTGTGGGGGCTGATGCCCCATCCCCGCCCTAGGTTCCCAGATTGGGGTAGTCATCATGCAGCCCGCACAGCATGACTTCACCTTACATGAAGTTGACGCCCATGGCGTGAGCCCTGGGGACTTTTCCAGTGACACCTCTCTCAAGTTTTGGATGTGTGTGATCGTAAAGTTGGCACGTCATGAGCGCCACTAAGGTGACAGGGGGGGGAGTGCGGAAGCTTGGCTACGCCTCAGACCTGTTATCCAGGTTGTTGTTTTTAGCCTCGCCAAAGGACGACTAGACACATCGCTGTTGCGTCACTCGATATCAAGCAAAACCTGGAGTTGGACCTTGATCAAAAAGTTGACCTAGAGCCACAAAAGCGAGCGTCGCGGACCTACGCCTCATTTTGACATACAGAAAGACTGAAGAACTCAAAGACGACGATATCTGGCATTGTCCAAAATCCATTGACCAAAAGACTTCAGATTTGTTTTCCTCATATTCCTTCACTTGCTTGGCATTCATACATACCACTGTTCGCAACGTGAGACTCATAAAATTCAGCAATCATGTCTTCAGATGAGGTTTGTCTCCGAGCGTTGATAACCCTCTTGCCCGTGACAATAATAGCCGTATGAACTAACTGACTCTTCCAGAAACCCAAGGACTTGGACACCAACGCCCCTCCCAAAGAAGAGAAGGAAGAGCAAGAACACCAAGAAGGCAACGAAGGCAACGAGGAGTCTGGCGGCGAGTACGAAGACGCATCAGGAGATCAAAAGCAGGATGATGAACCAAACGGCAAAGTAGGCGATCTGAGTGAAGACAAGTCAGACGACCAAGACGATAATGAGCCCGCGACACCACCGCAGCCAGAGCGCAAACGGTCAGGCGGCAGCCGCGAGAAGACGCAAACCCAGACCAAGCCCCAGTCTCGCCGGAGGAGAAGGGCCCCCTTCCAGCGCCAGGTGGAAGAGATGGACGATGACGACGACTACGATGAGAGGGGACAGTCCATGGTACCAAGCCAACAGCAGCAACAACAACAGATGTATCAGCAGCAGATGCAGCAACCTCAGCAGAGCGGCAAGAAGGACGACGGGAAGAATCCCCTCAAGCTGCGGCTCGACCTAAATCTAGATATCCAGATTGAGTTGAAGGCGAAGATCCACGGAGACTTGACACTAGCTTTACTGTAAGCAGTTGCCAGTTGGTTTTCTCTCTCATATGAATCGAGCTCGCTAACATGAATGCCAACAGTGATATGGACTAAGTGGTGGAATGTATCGAATCGATTGGCCTGGCGGTTTTCTAAGTTGATATCGGTACCATACCTTTTAAGGAGGTACCTTTTCTTTTTTTCCCATTCCTGTTGCGTTTTGTTCCCTCGCCTAGTATAATGAATGAGGCCCCCTCCTTAGGGCCCGCTGTTTGTTGCTGTACATGTATATATATATGTGTGTGTATCGGTCCCATTATCATTAATATTACGTGAAAATCTTTTTAAAAAGCGCTTCCTGAGCGCGTCGCTAGCCGTGAATCACATCCCACAGAGATTTATACCATACATTGTGCTTGACCCCGTGTTCTATCCGTCCCGTTTCGTTGACCAGCGGCATGCATTGAAAGGCGTCGGCAAAGGCGTTGAGACACTTGCTGCGAGCCTCCATGTGGCCTGGCTTTCTGCTGATGCCGCCTGCAGGGTCCAAGTTGACGTACTGGTGGCGTCCGCGGACCAAAAGGGGTCCTGAGCCAGTCAACATCGACGCAACAAAGTTTAGACCAATATCTTCGCAGTTGAAGGCGTCATCCACATATTTGCGGATCTTGGTGGCGGCAGGGTCGTCAGAAAAGTAATAGTCCAGAAATGCAATGTGTGTAAAGGCCAGGTTAGTCAAGACGACGGAATAGACGTCTTGGTGCTCCTTTTGGGAACAAAAGTTGTAGTCCCACTCGCCAGATGGAAGAGCCGAAACACAGCGCGCCAGTGCCCCCGTCATCCTGTCTCTGCCAAACTTGCGCCACATCTGGAAAACAAATTCGAGATCCTCGGGACGGTAGAAGACATCATCGTCGGACAAGAGGATGGCCTTTGTGCGATACTTGGGATCCGGCCAAAGCTTCTCGTTCAGGCTGTCGCGAGGCGGTTTACGGTATCTCACAGAAACACCGTGTTCGGAAACAAAGCTATCGGGCTCCTTTTCATCAAAATTGTTCCAAATAACGACAATCTCGTGCAATGATGGGATCTTGACGGATAGGAGAGTGGTCAATGTACGGCGGAGCTCCTTTGGGCGATGAAAGGTGGACATGGCAATCCTACAGCATTTCATTGTCAGTACATCTATACATACCATAGAACGTCATACAGGTAGTATCAAGCTCTTCAACATACGTGAACTTGTCATCCAGTAGCCCGCCAAACTTGGTCTCGGCTGTTGCCCGCCATGATTCCAGGGGCCAGGTGGCGTTGGGGTCTGTGCGATCGCTGCAGAGAGGAAATCCGGAGTTCAATGCTTCAGTGCCTGGAGACGTTAGCTTTGAATGCCCTGCGGCTGGCAGACTTGGAACCGGGCCCAGGAGATTGACAAGGAACACGATGGTGGCGATGGAGAGAGTCAGGGCCACCAAGATGGTGGTCACTCTCCTGAAGCGGCGAGCCTGCAGCCAGTTGAAGCACGACGCCATGGAGGCGAGCATCTAGGCGGTTGCAACTTGATCTGATTCTCCCAGGCTGTCGGAAGCGCAGCACTCGAGGTTGAAGCTATTCCCAGCTGCTACATGTATAAAGCAACTTGAAACTAAGGTAGGCATCTTGAAGAGAGCTGAGCTCTGTTACGATTGCTGGTCATGGATGCTGATAACGATAACCGAGATGCAAGGGCAGAAGGAGAGTCACGTGCGCTTGAAATAACTTACTTCCACTATATTTCAGCTTCGGAGCTTTAAAAAAAAGGAGGCCCACCTTGTACTTCGTTGGTACTAGTCCGATACTATTACGGAGTGTGCGAGTTTCCACAATGACGCAACAACGGCTCTTGTGCTTCTAGTTCCACCAGTGCCGAGCAAAAAATGCGCCTCACCTCACGTGGCCGCCGGTTAGTGCTGCATGCTGCTAAATCTCTCTATCACAAACGACTTCGTTTCGTGCCGAAGACTCCGGAATTCAGGCCGTGGATCAATTTATCTGCCTTCTTGTCAACTGATGCCACCTCGCGGAGCTGTCCGCACCGAGGCAACGTTTAACTCTAACCCATTCCACACAATTGGGCCAGGCACGGCGTTTTTTTCTAGAATAATCGGGGTCCTGGAAGACTCGGACCCGCAATCTCGACTCGTCTGTCATGCTCAGGAGACATTGTGCCCTAGAAACATGACGCTGGATACACGCTAAATTTATTCCGAGGTTTCCCTTGCTTGATACTCCGTCTCTAAGCATATTTTGATCCGCTGCCGGTTACCAAGTATGCATATTTGAAATCGGATGCTTCGCAAGATCCGCTGGTAGAAAGTGTAAGCGGAAGTGAACGCTTATCACACCACATTTGCCGCGGAGAATGGACATTCTACGGACTACGAAGTACCCATAGCCTCTTCTTTTTTTTAATTTTGCGTGAATAAGCTAAGTGATTCGGATCTCGCGATTGCGTTACCCCGTGCGACCTCCTAGTGATTGCTTTTCTCTCTATGTGATAGCCCACTCCGTCCTGTGTACTTCGTACAGTGTAGTCGTTCTTGGTACCATTACACCTCGGACCAAGCAGGCTGCCCGAACCCCGACCAATGCCAAGACTTACATCGAAAGAATCGAAAGACTGATGCGTATGTTGCTCCGTCAAGTTGCTCAGCAGGATATTGGCGCAAGAGACGACGCAAAAACGGAGTCGAGCCAAGGGTCCGTGTATACTCGTACTCTGCTCGCTCTTATTCGTGCATTCTCGCTGGCCAAGCAAGCAAAGCCCTCATCGGGCAAGGATCGGCGGATTTTTTTCCTTGACGCCGATCCGCTCAGACCTCAGCCAGGTATCAGCCAAGCCTTTTGGTCCAATCACCCTGCAGCCGGGGTTCATTGAAGAACTGTGTAGTGCTGCCGTGAAGCCGCTCGAGTATCAGATGCCAAGGTTTGTTTCCAGCCAATTTTGTCCGGTACTCCGTACAGGCAGTACTGTACATGTCTGACAGGAGTCGTCATCAATATTGATGCTGCCAAGGAAAGCCAGCCTAGAGCCAAGCCCCCAGCGCCAGCAGCAGCTCTTGTAAATGCCGGGCCCGAGGTCTCGCCAAGTTACGGGGCGCTCGAGTAGACGGTACAGACGGCAAAATATCGTGTGCATCAGGTACTGACCAGGTATGCGATACCCCTCCACCGCAGCCGCATGTCGGCAAGGCGAAGGGCAAGGGGACAAGGGATAGACATTTCTTTTGGCGCCAGGACGGGAGATTTCCACCAGCTAAATTGCTTTTGGGGCGTTCGACTGTATTCGAGGCTTGCGCTTCTAACGGAATAGAAAAAAAAGGGGGGGTGGCCCGGCCCCATAATTCTTCGTAGCGCATAGACGGAGTCCGAAGTGGTATTTCTATTCTTTTGCGCCTCGCTTGCCGGGCCTCGCCGTGACAACAAGCCTGGTGGGAATGATATTCATTACACGAAACGAAAGAAAAACAAAAATAGAGGGCCGCAAAAGGAGAAAATACAGGAGCTGGAGTTCAAGAAAAAGATTAAGGGGAAAAGGAAAATTAGTTCGACCGGGTCTTTGCTTTTCTTATCTACTCTACCTCTTATCCTCCATCCCTCTTGCCGCCAATACATACATACTTACATACCTACCTACCTAAGGTACTGAGAAACTCCACCAACTTCTCTCCTCTCTCTTTCTTCTCTTTTTATTCTCGTCTCTCTTTTCCTCTTACCATCTACCATCTACCATCTATCCTCATTCGCATTCGCATTCGCTTCTCTTGCGACGAGACTAGACGAATCCAAACCCCGTCGCCCACGATGCGGATCCGAAACATCGTGGCCCTGGCTGCCATCGCCCTCTTCTGGATCGTCGTCTTCTTCCGCCATCACATCCATGAACTCAGCGAGATGGTCCTGACATACAGTACCTTTTCCACGCTGCTGCATAAGCATCCAGATATCCTTTATCGACACCCAGAGAACTCGTCGTCAATTCTTTCCGAGCTGGAATCGCTAGAAGTCCCAGCAACATCGACGCTTGACCCTGTTCTCGTGCCCAAGATTATTCACCAGATCGCCCTTGGCAACGCCAGCGTCTCCAAGTACCAGACGGCCATCCAGAGTTGCACCTCGCTACACCCTGACTGGAAGCACCAGCTTTGGACCGACGTCAATGCTACGGCCTTTATCGCCGAATTCTATCCCGACATCCTGCCTCACTACACCGGCTATGCTCAGAACATCCAGCGCGCAAACATTCTGCGCTATGCTCTGCTGCATCACTCGGGTGGCATCTACGTCGACCTCGACGTAACCTGTCGCGTCCCCCTCGACTCGACACCCATTGTCCGCCTGCCTTACGTCTCTCCTGGCGCCCACCCGGCCGGTGTCAACAATGCTTTTATCGCTACTGTGCCCAACCACCCATTCTTGGCACAGCTTCTGGAGAATGTGCCCAGCCACGATCTACACTGGGCCCTGCCAATGCGCATTCCCTACGTCGAAAACATGCTGAGCACTGGCTGCATGTTCTACTCCAACCAATGGATGTCATATGTCCGCGACGTCCTCAAAGGTCGCCAAAGCAGCAAGGTCTACATCCTTTCCGACGAACATGGCGATATGGCGCCTCATATGCTTCGAGGCAAGGTCACCACACCCATCTTTGTTCACGGTGGTGCAAGCAGCTGGCACGGCTGGGATGCCGCCTTGTTCCTGATGATTGGCGAGCACTACACCTTTTACCTGGGCCTTTTCTTTGTCGCTCTGACCTGCATCTTTGGCGCTGCCTATCTCTGCACCACGTCAAGGAGATCGTACCGTCGCAGGTGTCGCCTCTTTAGCGGCGTGGCAGCTCGAAACAGCTGGTCGCCCACAAGGCAGCGAAAGCCAAGCATCAGCCAGTCCATTGTATGAAACGAAACCCCGCTGGCTAACAGTCTTATACCTTTGAAGAAGCGACGGCGTCTCCATGACGCTCATTTTGTCGTTTTTGTTTTCTCGCTCTCTCGGCACCTCTTTACTAAAAACACGCTCCACAACCATCAAGCCGTATCTTATTCACTATTCACTTTAATTCTACTTTACCACTAGTAGCACCATACCCTGCATACCTACCCCTTCTACTCACCTTTCTTAGAAAGAGAAGGATACCCGCTTACTTTTTTTGTTTTTGTTGAATTACTTAAATCATGGGCTACTGCGACGAGGGGCGAACCGGAACACGCTGGCGATGTTTACTCACTCGATTTGGACGATTCTCTTACTCTTTTGAACGGTTCCAGGAGGACCAACGATACGGAACGGATGGTAAAGACGGAAAGAAATATTGGCTTTGGCTATCAGCCCGGCGTCATGGGTCAGGTGAAATCTATAGGGGTTATGAAGCATTCTATCCTACAGGAAGCGGGAAACGCATCACAGTGTGTATTGATAGAGAATACCAAGAATACCAATGGCACCCTGCCATTAGGGTTAATGATAATTACTTACTTGCATCTACTAGTCCTTGCATCATCGTCCTGTCGTCTTGTGCCGTTGTGTGCTGTTATGTCTTACAGATCAACTCCTTGGCAAAATCATCTGCATCAGCTTACCCGCGTCAGACTGCAATAATGGCTATGCTCTGCTATGCCATGCTTGTTATGCTATGCCTGCTCTCAACCTTACTTCGAGTCGGTAGATACTATTACTGGTACATACACTTTGGCGGCGTCCGTGAGGGGACTCCACTCCCCACCTAAACCAGACCAGGGGAGAATGAGAAATTTAGATAGCGGGTGGTGGTGGTATATTACGTAGGCGTTTTTTTCTCGATGAGCTGAATGAAATTGGGCAAACAAGCGATGCCATAAATCACTCCGAAGCAGCTGATGATATTTACCACTCCACATCAACATGCATGCGTGCATTAGGCAGTATGTATCTACTGTACAGCCCCATACTCCATTTTCTCAAGTGATTTTACTGGAATGGAACCTTTTTTTCTCTTTTTGCAGTGCCCCTGTTAAATTTAGTAAGTCAAGTAAAAAAGCAAAGTACCGTCTACTTCATCTCGCAATATGTCCTTGGCGTCATAATTGCGATATCACCCAAGATGGCTCGCTGCTAGGGCGGGTTTTCCTTTCCTATCGGAGTGGGTGGCTGACGCGCTGGGCGATAAATTGATTTTTTTGCCCCAAATAGACTTTGGGCTGATCGTCTTTTGAAGGGGGGCTGTGCCTGAGTGAAGGGTGCGCAAGACGCCACGGCCTTTTTTGGGTTTCTGAGTTTGTATGTTTGATACGTGTTTTGTTGTTTTTGTAAGAAATGATCTTGGGTTTGGATGTGGAATCGAGCTGCTTACTATCCGGTGATTTGCCGTTGCGTACACGATGGCTTCAAATGGGCTATGTACTTGGACGAGCTACCCTGTGGCTGCTGGACAAAATAAATCGTGACCCTAGAGGGATCTATATGGCGTCATTCGTCATCCTGCCATGAGCTAGTTCATTCTTTGAGATTCATTATTTTTTAGAATATTTATTATTTACCTCTTGAGCAGTAGTATCAACAGCCTTCAACAGTTATTAGAGACTTGGTATTGACTAGATACTAGATATCATGTAAGCCATGATTTAGGATACTGTTGTATCAATTATTATGCTTCCCTCTCAAAGCAGCCCATTCCTTGATTCACCATACAACCAAAGTCACTCAAGAGTACATTCCCAAGCTCTCGCCTCATAACATTAATCAGCTTACATGTACGCAGCATGCACCCCCTCTATGAAGTGAAATTGCGACATGCTGGTCACATAAGACATCTCCCATACGCTCCTCTAAAACTCAATGATCAAGATGCGCATGTAACATCTGAATCATATATGGTATAATAGCGTTCGACAAGGTTCAAAGCTGAACTGTTTTTGAAGCTGGAATTTAAAATCTACAAGCTTTTTACGCGCTACGCAATTCTAAAAAGCAGGCACTTGAAAGCGGTATCGAATGTGATTGTCGGTGTTGGCTTTTTTACGTTGACAACCTCTGAGAAGTTCTTGAGAATTACAACTGGTGTCTCGGTTTACAAATCATGGCTTTTGATCTGCTGCTCAGAACGCTGCATCAGCGGGAGAAGAGGGCATTTGGTCGTTTGAACTGCGCGTGAGCTGTCCGGTAGATGTATTCATATTAGGGCTGAAATATATTTAGTGTGGCTACTACAAAGAAACATTCCTCTGTGTGATAATTTAAAGAGTATACTTTTAGGCTGGTGGGATGTTAAAGGGCAGTGTAAAGGACTAAGGCCGTTATAAGATATGGCATGGGCTACTTGGATGAGTCTTCGATAGAGAAATTGTAAGTATATATATATATCATGCTACTCATCTTATAGACTTAAACGCTTCGACGTAAGTGAACACAATATATGCCTATCTAAACCATCAAACCGCTTCCATCAACTCTGACATGAAACCAACAACCAAAACTTGGATATCGAATTGCTAAAAAGCCAAAAACGCAAAACAATGCAATGCCATCTATTGCTGCCATGGAATATCCACCCCAAGATCCTTCGCCACCCGCATCGCCGACACAACGCAGCCCTCCAACAGCACCATCCCGTCCCAACACCAAGAGCCCGCAATCCACACGTTATCTCTTCCGTTCACCCACACCTTACCATCGTCAGCCCCATTAGTCTCCATAACCTTCTGGACCATGCTTCTGCTCTCTGTGGTGCGTAAAGTCCTGGTAAATCTCGCCGTGTCCAAAGTCCCCTTTACTGGGATATCGCTAACAGGACTCGTCCTGACGATCAAACCGCTGGCTAGATAGTGCAGTGATTCGGTCTGGACGATGCTCTCGGAGAAGGTGGTTCTAAAAGCCATGAGTTGAGCGTCACCGCGACTGTATGCGCATTCTCCAGATGGGACTTGGGTATTCTGGCGTATAACAGAGTATTTCGCGTTTGGAGAAGGCAAGATAGTGCTTGTGACGGGAACGGTAGGAATCACACTCAGCAGGGGCTTGGAGGGATTGAAGATTGTGGCGGCGACGTTTGGTGATACGGCAAGCACCACACGATCAAACACTTCCTCGGAAGAGGATCGTCTCTCGTCTTGCGTGCTTTCATAGCGTATCAAAACACCTCGGTCAACTGGATCGACCTTTGTGACTCGTGTTTGCAGCCGGACGTCCTTGATTCCCTCCACCAGCTTCGACTGCACTTTGTTTATACCCTTCTTAGCCACATATGTCTTTTGTAAGAAGAACCCCTTCATGAAGCCAGTAATATCACTGGCTGGGAAATCCAGCATTTCGGCGTGAGAACAGCTGCATATGATGCTCAGCACGGGAAGCAGGTAATACAGCACATATCGTTGCGGCAGTCGTATCCTATCAAGATACTGGCGAAGTGATTCACAGCCACTGGCATTTTTTGTAGCAGACTTGACGTCCAGGTACATCTCCGGTTGGATTGTCCGCGGCCGGAGGAAGAAGCAAGCCGCAAAGAGCCAGATGTGGCAAAATGCCAGATAAAACGTCAGCAACACGTTCTGTACAGAGCCCTGCCAGAATTGCGGCGATATCAGTAACATCTCGTGCAATCTCTTCCCGTAGACAAAGTAGCTCCCGGGCATCGTCGCTACGGTTTCCGGGCCGGGGATCTGAGACGACGCCGCGGCAGAGACTTCGGCGAAGACCCAGATGAGCTGGATTTGCTGGAAAGGAATGCCTATATAGTCGTACATGCGGCAGAGGTTTTCATAGTAGCCTCGACGGAAGCTGCGCGAAGGGATGTCCACCCGCTCAAGTGCACCCGTGTTTTCATTCTTGATTGTCACCGATGCAGCATCGAGTGACAAGGTTTTCGCCTGTGGGAGGTGTTAAAAACCAAGAGCTGAGACGATGTGAGGAATGTTTTGTGATGAGTACGTACTTGTTCGAAAAGCGTCACCTCGTAGCGATTTTGCTTGTCATGATGAAGCAGGTATGCAGTGGTAAGTCCAGCCAATCCAGTTCCGATGACGGCGACACGACTTTTACGAGGGCCGTCTGCCAGAGTGCTCTGTGGCTGATGATGAGGCTGCATATTCTACCTCCCTGCCAAGCGCAATATAGCCTCTCCAGCTACGACTAACTCTAATAGCTTAATCAGCTCAGCTGCTAAGCCTCATGTATGAACCCTAAATCGGCTGTCGCTCAAAACAAGAAAGAAGAAAAAAAAGAAGAAGAATCTTCCGTAATAAGCGTGGCGTTTGGACAAGAGGCGACGCCCAGTGCAAGCAGCGCGTTGACGTTTGACGATAATATCTGGTGATTTATATGGCACGATGGTTAAGAGGCTGCATCCATTAGCACACAAGAAATTCACACCACGTCCCAACAAAAGTCGCAAAATCATCTGCTATAATTGGACCGACTAGGGTGTTTCAAACCCCCCGACGGCCCTCGCAGACGAGCCGAGGATTGAAACGGATTTTTTTTTTCTGCTAGGCTCTGCAGCTGAGAAAATGGAACTAGCACGTGCTTAAAAAAACAAGGAAACCCACCTTTTGCTAGATTTGAATGATTTGCGGTTTTTGGCGAGATGAATTGTTTGACAAAGCATCCATCAGTTGAATTAAGTATGGCTGCGGGTGGCTTGCATTTTAAAGAGTGGCTTATAGCGGGCTGACAAGGCGCCACAGGGATTGTTATAACCAAGTTTTACTATAATATGAAAGTTTTTATTTGCATTGATGCTTCAAATCTGGTTTCACTAGAGAACTGAGACGTGCAGCCGTTAAGACCCCACCACCTCGGACACCATCTCCACGCTAGGCTTTGGATCTTTAATTTCAATCTTACAGCCATCAGAGGGTATTACTTTATGTGCATCCGCTCAACCAAAACTGTCAAATGGCTGCCAGGGAGTTCATCCTTGGCTTTGTAGCGGGATGCGTAGCCATCATTGTGCTGCTATCGCTGGCGGCCTTTTCACTAATCAAGTCCAGTGATATATATGGACTGAGTCACTGGAAGCTCAATTTGAAAACTCCGTTTCCATCCATGTGGATGAATCTGGGATTCTGGTAAGTGGTATTTTATATATTTTCTTAATAAAAAAAAAGATTCATCTAATTCGCTGCTATTCCTGTATAGGACAAGAGATGACGGCCTCCCCATTCTTGACTTTGATGAAGCGTCGCGGAACATGCTGGTGAATATCTTACAAGCCGCCGGTCTTTTAGCAAACGACACTCGAAATTCAGTCGCCGTGTTGGACGTGGGCTTTGGATGCGGTGACCAAACTGTGGCCCTCGCAGAACTCATCCAAGCTTCGTCACGGCCTCAGTTCCGCTATGTTGGGCTTACTTTGAATGAGGTGCAGCTTCAAACGGCACAGCGAAGACTTGATGGCTCGCTGGCAGCAGAAAGGAGAGGAGATGGTGCTGCATCTACAGTATTTGAGAGCTTCACGCTGTTCCAAGCAGACGCAGCAAAGCCAGAGTCTTGGAACAAGGCTGTTGGCACAGCTGTGGACGCCCTATCAGACGAGGCCTTCCCCGAGCGGTGGCTCATGGGATTAGATTGCCTGTACCACTTCTCGCCATCCCGGAAACCCATCTTTAAACATGCAGCCCAGAAACTAGGCGCAAACGTCATGGCTTTCGACCTGCTATTAAGCGACACCGCATCTGCGTGGCAGATCCTGGCAATCAGACTCCTCGGCGTCATCCTGCTCTGTCCTTGGCAAACCTTTTTGACCGAAGAGCAGTACCGAGACCAGCTCGTCGACTGTGGCTATGATAGAGGGCATGTTGAGATCCGGGATGTCTCGGACCATGTCTTTGCTGGCTTATCGGGCTACCTGCGGAGACAAGACGCTGCTTTGGGCCAGTACGGCATTTCGCTGACCGGCTACACGACGGTTGGGAAGATGTATGGGTGGATTGGTCGGACAAGGGTTTTGAAGGCTGCGATCGTCGTTGGGCGGAGAAAGAACAAAAGCCAATAGCAGAACAGAGGTTGTAAGACGCAAGGACAATTGCAGTCGAATCAACGAAAGCAGAGGATGTCCCTTGTAGACCCACCGGGCTGTCTCAAATCTCATGAGCCTCATTGCTTTGTTGTTAACCGAGCATTCAGTCGCCTCGTTTTGCCAGGCTGCTGAACGGCAACCGTTTTGTGATGTGAAGATAACTCTTTGACACCAGCCGTACTCCTCCATTAGCTCAGCCATTACCCCAATCACACATCACATCCATGCTAAATATTCACAGCCACCATTCAACTTCAAAGAAATGGCGCGTATAACAAATAAACTTTGCTCTTAAAATTAATCGTATCGGCAGAAACCCCCTGTCAGACCGCAGAAGAAAAAAAAGCCAGACTCCCTGCCGCTGCGGAATAACTGGTAAAACTCCAAGACTCTACAGAGCATAGTCTAGAGAAATCCTCGATTTAGCTTCTACTAGCTTAGCTTAAGCTATGTGATAGGATAAAAACTGTGAATTAGCCATTACAATAACCAGCTAGATACCCAAACTAACTTTGCTGTTGCATGTAAATGCCATACATCATCCGGCAGTCGTGTATCCGTTCGCATTCGCTTGACGATCCATGTCCAACACAGCCACTTGGAGAAAAAGCCCCGTCACGCGGTGGGGTTATTACGGAGTAGGATGCTAAAGACTTCAATCCCCGCATACGGACCTCCGTCTTACATTCCAGCCCAGACCTCTTTTGTTATTCCTTCGAGATCCTGACTGCCGCATCTCGCTACCAATGCTTGTTGTCAACAAGCCGATTGCGAAAAAGGGAAACTACTAAATTAACGGTCATCTTGGCGCACCACGTCTTTGGATTGTAGGTCTTCTCTATTGGTATCATTTCATATACATCTAGCTCTATATGAATTTCCTAAATCCATTTGACCAACTCTCAAAGACCCTCTGCAAGGACCCTCTGCAAGGATGGCGGCTCACGCGACCACATCAACCATTGCGACTCGTCGTTCCATTCGGCTACCATAGAACCGTTTTCAAGTCAAAAAAAAAAAAAAACAGTCTACCTTTTCTTGCTACAGTTCAGACAAAAATTCTATCATTTTCATTCTCTTCTTTCCACGCCCGATTTTACTCAGGCTTGGGGAGAACCAGAGGCTTGGTTCCCAGACCGTTCTTGTTACGGAAGAAGAGAACGCCCTTGCCGGCATCCTGAGCATCCTTGCTGGGCTCAACCCACTGGCACATGCGAGCGCTGCGGTACAGAGCGCGGATGAAGCCGATGGGACCATCCTTGGTATCGGAGCGGTAGTGATCGCCCATGATGGGGATGATGGCCTCTGAGGCCTCGTCGGCATTGTAGAAGGGAATGGCGGAAACATAGTGGTGCAGGACGTGGGTCTCGATGATGCCGTGCAGAAGGTGACGACCAATGAAGCCCATTTCGCGATCGATGGTGGCAGCGGCGCCACGAACAAAGTTCCACTCCTCAGCGGTGTAGTGGGGGAGAGTAGGATCGGTGTGCTGGAGGAAGGTGATGGCAACTAGAGAAAAAGACAAAAAGGTCAGTATGGCGCTTGCTTGAGAGGAGAATGATGATAAAATTTGAGACTAACCGAGCCAGTGGTTGACCCAGAGGTACGGGACAAAGTACCAGATGGCCATGTTGTACCATCCAAAGGTGCTGACGAGAAAGTAGAGAGCGCTGAAGGCAAGGATGAGACCAATGTCGCTGTAGACGATGAGGATGGCATCCTTGGCCTCGTACAGGGGGCTGGAGGGGTCAAAGTGGTTGACGCCGCCGCCAAGACCGTTGTGCTTGCCCTTGCCACGGCCCTCACGCTGGCGCTCGTGGTAGTTGTGGCCGGTGATATTGGTCAGGAGGTAGTTGGGCCATCCGACAAGCTGCTGCATGACCAGCATGAAGAGCGTGTAGGCGGGCGTGTCCTCGGCGAGCTCAGACAGCTCGTGGGCCAGGCGACCAAGGCGAGTGGCCTGCTGCTCACGAGTGCGAGGGACAAAGACCATGTCACGCTCGATGTTGCCAGTGGCGGCGTGGTGCTTTCGGTGGGAGATTTGCCAGCTGAAGTAGGGTACTAGCAGGGCCGAGTGAAGGGTCCATCCGGTGATGTCGTTGATGAACTTGGACTCGGAGAAGGCTCCGTGGCCGCACTCGTGGGCAATGACCCAGAGACCAGTGCCAAAGAGGCCCTGCAGGATGGTGTAGACGGCCCAGAGACCAGCACGGGCGGGGGTGGAGGGGATGTTCTCAGGGGTCACATAGTTGTGGAAGATGTAGAAAGTGGTGGCCAGGCAGACCATGTCGCGGAGGATGTAGGCGTATCCCTTGAGGGCTGATCGCTTGAAGCAGTGCTTGGGGATGGCATCGCGGATGTCCTTGATGGTGAAGTCGGGGACCTTGAACTCGTTGCCGTAGGTGTCGAGCATGCGGCCAAAGTTGGCGGGCTTGGCGGCATTGACATCGACTGAGGACATGGATGAGAGAGAGGTTGATGAAGCCGAGGGTCTGGGAGAGTCCCTGGGCGAGACGGCAGCAGAAGACTCAGTTGAGTCGGTGACATTGCGCCGGAGAGAAGCCTTTCCAGGCAGAGGCACAGCGGTGGAAGCCATGTTTGTGCTCAAGAGAGACTTGAGGAAGAGAAAAGAGGAAGAATAAGGAAGAAGCTGTGGAGGTGAAGAGAGAAAGAAGAAGAAAAAAGAAAAGAGAAGTACAAAAAAAGAAACTAGAGTGACACGAGCGACAAGAGCACAGCTCACTATCAGATAAGATAGGCGTGTGGTGAACCGGGGACCTCCAGGGGAAGAAAAAAAGAAGAACACCAAAACTGGGGGGCCGCCTTTCTTTTTGTCCTTGATGGGAGGGAGAGTAAAGGAGAAAGACGGAAGAGGAAAAGAGGAGCCAGACAAGGACAGCAGATCAGAGCAGAGCAGAGAGATCCAATTAGGATAGTCCCGTTTCAAAAAAGGTACAAACGAGGAATGAAGGCGAGAGAGAAAAAAAAAATAAGAAAAAAAGAGGCCAGCCCGACTCACAGCCCAGCCAAACGCCTGCAAACAGCCTCTTTTGCCTTACACACGCCCAGCCTGACTCCGAGTTTGGCCCCCTTCTTTTTTTTTTTTCTTAGGCTCCGGTAGTGGCAGATCCAACGCGGTGTGTGCAGATGGGAGTTGAATTTTTGTTGGGGGTGGGCGGG